>JAEHOD010000157.1:0-78591 GCA_016834595.1 Chlamydomonas schloesseri | reverse complement strand
CCATCATCTCGCAATACGGCCGCGGCACCGCCCCGCTCCTAGCACGCATGCACATGGTAGGACGCGGCCCACAAACCCGCACCGCACCCACCACAGCCCCACGGCCAGCACACCAGCATGCCCTACCACGAAACGCCAGGAAGCCAACTTCTGCCACATACATGCACTCAACATGCTGCTCGGATACCGAGCTGTTGACCCGCACGCGGTCGTGCGATACTGGCAGCAATACCAAAACCCTAACCCGGAAAGGCACGGCATACTGGCAGCTACTTTACGACCCCACCCGGGGAATGAACACTATGCTAGTGAACCACTACCTCCGAACCACCCCATTACCGCCTCCCCCATCCTCATACGCTCCACTCACGCAGGCCGCAGCTGCCACATCCACAACCATAGCCAGCGTGCCATTGAACAAATGCTTGAATACAACGCACCGCACGACCCGGCACACAGGCTTCCTCCTACTCAGCGACACACACGCCACGGCCGTACGTACCACAACGGACAATGGTGGTGGCTCGACTCCATGCGGCCCGGACCCACCCCTCTGCGCACCGACGCAGAATGGCGAAGCCTCACCGGGAACGCACTGGCCATATACCCAGCTGACATTACCCGCACCCGCGGACACATGCACAGCTCACTCCTGCCACACCTGCAGACACTCGTCCAGGCCGCACCCGCACCCGCACCCGCACCCGCACCCGCACCCGCACCCGCACCCGCACCCGCACCCGCACCCGCACCCGCACCCGCACCCGCACCCGCACCCGCACCTGCACCTGCACCTGCACCCGCACCCGCACAAGCCCCCATGCCAGAGCGTGCACACGCCCCAGCCGCACGCAACGGCACCAACGCCCCCCGCACCGACGCACCGGCAAACGCCCCCCGCAAGCCTAACCCACAACCCCCTCAGGGCAAGAAACTCAAGCAGACCACCCTCACCACCCACCCCACTGCCCCGACTGCACCAGCCGCCCCCGCACCCGCCCCTGCCGCAGCAGCCGCAACCCCTACGCCCCGACGGTCACCTGACCGTCCTGACCCTCAACACCCGCAGCCCTCGACAGCCATCTCGAAATCGCCAACATCACCATTACGGACGCCCACACACCCGACATCATTGTGCTTACCGAAACCAAAAATCCCATACGCCAAAAGACACGTGGTCGGGCGTATCAAAGCCATGTTCAGCGACCGGTACCAAACATACATGAGCAACCACAGCAGCTCACGCTGGCAGCCAGGCGGGGGTGCTGATTGGTGTCACACACCGCTTCAGCAAGCCCACCGGCACCGAAGCCATCGCACCACCACAAGGACTCGAGGGATACCTACTGCATGTCAAGGTAGCACCGCTTCACAGCCCGCCGCTGCACGTCTCGGCATCTACGCGCCCGAGGACCCAAACACACGTGCGCACCTGTACACACACTGTCAAACCGTCCTCAATGACGCGGCGCGTACAGACCCCGCACAGCATGTCATCCTGGCGGGAGACTGGAACGCCGTGCTACACCCCTCCGACCGTAGTAGCCAACAACTGGACAGCGCCGACCGCAAACAACCAAGAATTCGCACGCAGCACCGGCCTCCACCCCATCCGCCCACCCACATGCGACCGCCCCGCGCAACACAACCTACACGCAAACCCACAACAACCTCGCCACCCACCACCAGCCCGCATAGACGACATTCCTGCTGAGTCACCCGACCACACGCAGCCTCCACAGCTGAAGGCGGCGCCACCGAGCGCACACACGAATGTGGGGGCCCTCTGGACCACCCACGCGCTTGTCGCCTCCATCCCTCTGGCCGCACTGCGACTCCTCCCCAACCCGCCCGCCGCCGCACCCAACACGCCTCCCACGGACACCTGGACGCACTTCCACAAACCCACCCTTGCACAAAAGCAACGGGCGACGGTCGACATGGAATCCAACTACGGCGCCGCCATCTCCACCCTCTTAACCAAACTGCGCGACTCTCACGCCGCCATCACCCAAGCCCTCGCCAGCTCAGAGCGCGCAACCCACTGACGACGACGCTTCCACCATACGCAAGCACTACGCACATCCCAGCCATCGCACACACCGATGTACAAAGCCCTGAGCCTCGAGCTTGACCAACTCCCTACAGAACTGTCTCTCCTGCCTCACACGACAATGCGACCGCCAAACCCACCGCGCGCGACCCGCCCCATACGCCAAACGGGCCGACAGCCGACGCATCCGGTCGCTCCTGCAACAGACCAAACGGCCTGCGGCGCGCACTGAACCAACCCACGCCACCGGCCGCTGCGCCGTCCCCAAACCCCACACACATCCCAACTCAACCACCCGCCCCCCCAAACCCACCCTGCCCCGCCCCCCCCGCCCCAGTCGCTACCCCCACCACCCGCGCCCACGCACCGTAGAGCCCGCCACCCCCGCATCCACCACGCGAACACCTCAGCTCCATACTGGAGAAGAAACGAAAACTGACCTACGCACCCGCCACCGCCGCCCTACGCAAACGCCATGCACAGAAGGCGATTAAGAAAATCCGCACCCTCCTTGCACAAAACCCCAAGCAAGGACACCCAACGCATCCTCAACAGCTCCGAGGCACCGCGTGGCACCCCCGCCATACGGGACCCCGACCTACCCAACACCGTCCACACCACGCCGACAGGCATACTGGACGCCCTGCACCGCCATTTCTCAAACCTCGCACGCCCTATAGGAGGCCGCCGCCTTAATCACTTTAACCCACACACGACGAGAAACTACCCCTTTACCGCACCAGGCGCCCCAGACCCCATGCCCACACTCGCCAAGGCCAACGGCACGCCCACTACTCTCCTACCGGGCATGGCCGACCCCACAAACTTTCGATGTTGCCTCAACCACCTCAAGCCGCAACAAAGCACCAGGCCCCGATGGTATCCCTAATGAACTACTCCAATGCCTACCGTCCTCCCTTCAAGACGCCATCCACCAACTCATGTTGCTCATGTGGGTGAAAGCCGAAAACGCCCAAACAATGGACACTATCCGACACCGTACTCATCCCAAAGCCAGCGGGCGACCCCCTCCTCATTAAAAACAAAACGCCCCATCGCCCTCGCCAGCACACTCTATAAGCTATACACCTCCCTCATTACCCTCAACACCGTTCTATTCAGCGAGCAAGCAGGTATTTTTTACGGAAGCCCAAGAAGGGTACCTCCGGCAACGAACACGGAACGGCAGATTCAAAACCTTTTACACACGATTGAAGACGCCGCCATAACAGGCCGCAACCTCTTCCTCCTTTACGTGGATTTCTCCTCTGCCTTCAACACCATCGATCAAGATAAACTACTGCTCATCATGCATGATCTGGGCTACCACGTGACCTCATCGACGCGGTGCAGAGCCTGTACAGCACAGCCCGTACACGCGTCCGCACCGAACACGGCTCCACCGCCGACATTCTTATTGAACGCGGCACCGTCCAGGGCGACGTACTCAGTCCCATTCTCTTTATCATCTTCATGGAGCCACTGCTACGGTGGCTACACAGCGGCGGACGCGGCTACCGCTTTGGATGCCTCACACACGAAGAGAATGACAAGCATAACTTCAGCTCCGGAGCCTTTGCCGATGACCTCGCAGCCGCCACATCCTGTGTCTCCGACATGCGGACCCAAGTCGAAAAGATTGAACGCTACGCCGCATGGGGTGGCCTCAAACTCAACGTCGACAAATGTCAGCTCCAAGGCGTGTTGTACGGGCAAGCGCGCACGGACCCCACGCTCGGGGGTCCGCGCACAGCCTCGCACCAGCGAGCCCTGGATCGCGTGCTCCTGAACAAGATCCGTGTCAGTGGCACCGCCATACCGTACAAGCCACCCACAGCCCCCTACAAATATCTGGGCCTCCAAATCAACACCCACACTTGATTGGGGACCCCAGGTGCAACACATGCTAGACAAAATTGAGGAACGAGGCAGCAGCATTACCTCCTCCCTCGCATCACCCGACCAGAAAATCCGCATGCTCCAGCACACTGTCCACCCAGCCGTGGCATACAGCCTCCCCTTCATGCCCTACACCAAACATGACATCGCGCGCATTGATGCAATGATTGCGCGCTACGCCAAACGCTCTTATGGCCTCAAAACCAGCTTTCCCACCCGTGCGATACTACAACCCGTGGAGCAATTTGGCCTCGGGCTTGGCAGCGTACGTGTCCTATATGTGCGACGCGCCGCCAAGGCCCTGGTCCAGGCCCTGAATGACGAAGGCCGCCTTGGCACAGTGACGCGAGCCATGCTACACCTGCAAAGCGGTTATGGTAGGTAGAGCGGCTGGTCAGACCCTCACACGCGAGTTCCGCTACTACACGAACCTGCGACAGCTGGCACTAGTGAAAGAAGCTGGCCTAGAGCTCACAAACAAGGGGCAGCCGTTCACTGCCGCCACCACGAACCTTACCTCACTGTGGGACCGGCTCCAGCCCCTATCCACCGACGCGGAGCAGGCCCTGCCCTTTCGTCTCATTCAGCCGCTCCTCGAACTTGGGCACCACCTGCCCGCATTGGCGCCCAACGGCACACACTTGATCAGCACTACGGATCTTAAAGTGATGGGCAAGCGGCATGTGAGGCGCCGGCACCTGCTTGCCCTTAACCGCCTCACCAAGGCACTAAACCCCACTACTCGAGACACAGCCAAACACTGGAGCTGCACGGCACCGCTGCCCTCAGCGAGCGTCAGCTCCCTAACGAACACGCCATCACTGGTCTGCTCGGGCCCCACGCCGCCCCCGCCCCCGCCCGCTTCCACGACATCCGGCGCCTGCTGGCACAACGAGCCCCGGAAGAACATGATGCTGACGACGCTGAGCCAGCCGAGCCCGCCCCCCGCCGCCGCACCCGCCGCCGCACCCGCCGCCGCACAGCCAGCTACGCCTCCACACAAGAAAACCCGCCACCAACCACCACCCCTGGGCACCGCGCGGTGAGCCCCTCAACGACGAGCAACACAACCTCGACTGGAATGCGGAAATTGACGAGTTCACCCTAGCACACTGCCGCAACCTCCTGACGACACACAACTCACTGGCGAAGGGGAGAGGAATCCACGCACGCAGCTCCTTCCTCCACGCCCTGCTACTGAAGCCGGACGCCACCGAAGACGACTGGAAACACGGCACCAAACGGGCGTGTCTCGATCTCGCCAGTGTCCTGTTTGGACCACAGGAAGAGGTGCAGCGGATTGTGGCACGCGTTACTAAACAGGGAAAGACATACTTCCGTGTAGAATGGAAACCCACCATTCTTCTACCGGGAGCACTACCCCTCTACACCCGCAACAACTACATGCCCCGCGCCATCACTCCTATTGCACTCCCCAACAACCCCCAAACCCGCATCCGGGTGGACTGGGAGCCCACGGACGAACCCGCCTACGTCATTAACCACCAAGAAAACCGCCAAGCCCTCCTAGACGACCTGGCCGAGCGCCTCGCCCAACCCCCAACAGGCCCGGACCCACCACCAGCCACAGACAGCCATCTTACCACTGCCCAACGACAGGGCTGCTGGCAGGAGGAGTGCTCACTGAGCACCCGCGGCCAGCGCATCCTACGCAGCCAGGTACACATCGACGTCACCCCCTGCAACCCCGACCGAGACATTGCCCCCACAGGCCGGTATCTCATCCAAATCGGTCTTTTCGACCCAGCGGGCGCACCGCCTACGCCCTGGGCACCAGGGGCACACCCCTCTGGCGTCCAGGGGCCCCACACCGCATACGTCTACGACCCCCAAGGCCGCTGCGTAGGCTCGCTTCACGCAGGTCTCCTCGCGTCCCTCTCCCATCGCTATGAGCACGCAACACGCACCTTGCCTGCCGCCCAGCAGCTCGCCTCCCAGGCGGCTTCCCAGAGGACGTTGCCCGCCTGCTTCTGCGGTATCGGCCAGGGAGCGGAAACAAAGAACACCAGATCACCGAAGCTGGCGAGCGTGCATACCCAGCCCGCCTGACAAAAGAGCTCCACAGAGCAATCGGCAGCACAACCGAGCTCTTCGCATCCCCCCTTAATGTGGCCGACCACACCACCACCTACTTCTCCCCCCACCCCCAGGACGTCCTATTCGGTGCCAACCACGACGCATACACACACCCATGGACCGGGATCGCGATCGCACACCCCGAACCCGACGAAGCACAGCAGCTGCGCGCCCTGCGATGGGCCACAGCCTGGGCCGCTGCCCGCCAGGACCACCGTGAACCCACAGCCACCCTGCTGCTTTTCCCCCGTGACCCACTAGCCCCCTACGCCCAATATCTGACCCATCCCAACGTCACTCACCTCGGCACCCTAAGCCGCTCCCACCTCCCAGTGGGCCTCGGCGGTAACTCCCACTCCGCCACCTACGCCCTCGGCACTGACGTGCTACTGGTGGGAAACGCAGCAGCAGCCCGTCGCGCGCCCGCCTGGGCAGCCCGCATGACCTCTATAGAGCCACCACGCACAGCCGCCGGCCCTGTGCAAGATGCACCTGACCACACGCAATGGGTCCGGAAGCGCGTGCGCAGCATGGCGAAGCAACACGAGCAGGGCACGGCCACGCTCGCGCATGCCTCCTCCGCTCCCAAGCCCCTAGGCGCCCAGGGGCCCACCCCACACCCGACCACAGACGCGGTCTACCGCACCTACTGCGCGACACACCCGCTACGATACAACCCCCAGGAAGGCATGTACACCGACGGCTCAGTACGCAAGGACAAAGCCGGCCGCTCCTGCGCCTGGGGAGCCGGCGTGTTCGACGCGCGTGCCAACCAGGGTTACCACATCGATGTCAACCCAGGCACCGCCGGGTGCAACACTATCACACGCTGCGAACTATCTGCTATTCACCAAGCCCTCCACCTCGCGGCCGAAGAAACCCCAACGCGACCGGACTTGGCCATTTACACCGACTCGGCCGCTTCCCTCTTCCTGATTCGGAAAATTATCAACCAGCCACATATGCTCACCTACAGCAAACACAAAGCGCTCCTCGAAGCCATCAAGCTGAAGCTCAAGCTTCGCGCGGTGAATGGGCTCACCACCCGACTGCTCAAGGTCAAGGCTCACGTAGGTGTCACACATAACGAAACAGTCGATAAAATAGCCGGGCAAGCGGCCGATAAGAAGGCGCCGACAGACGCCATGTGGCTCCAGGAAACTGCTGACAATGACCCGCGAGCACAGTATTTCTGGCTCCGGAAACCCCTTAAACTACCGCTCGATGGTCCCCAAGACCCCGACGCGGGCCACTACGTGAACGACCTCAACCGTGGAATCCAAACCCGCATGGCACCGGCTGTCAACTTAGGGTACAGCAACCCAACCCTCTACACCGAATTTGTCGCCCAGGCTATCCCTGACCTGGACATCAAATCCAGCACTCGCACCCTTAGGAGCGCAACTGGGCGCCACCACAAGGCGAAGCGCTGCCTAGACTACCTGTACGGCAACCTATGGAATGCCAAGCTGGCCGCCCGGTATGGGCGCACACTCACCGGACGTAGACGAGCACCCGCTACAGGGGACGCAACCATGGCCCCATGCCCCCTTTGCACGTGCCCCGACTCCGGGGGCCATATTCTCGGCGGCTGCCGGCACGTCCACATGCGTAAACTTTACATCAGCAGACACAACAAGGCGGTGCGAATCCTGATGCACCACATCGCACGTGGGACCAACGGAGGCTGCTTCAAAATCATGGACGCAAACAGCCGAGGCTGACCTCCCTGAATACGTCTCTGGCACCCGACTTCCTAAGTGGCTCCTACCCAACTGCCCTGACCACATCCGTCGGAAGATGCGACCGGACATACTACTCATCCCTAGCCTTCCACTTGAACCGACGCACATACCCCTCCCTGACCGCAACCGTACCGTGTACATCATTGAAGTGGGGTACTGCGCGGACACCAACCACGCAGCCAAAGCGCACGAGAAGGCCAAACAACACACCAAGCTTGCCAAGTACCTACGGAGGGCCGGCTGGAAAGTCAAGTACACAACACAACATGCAATTAGCCTGGGCTTCGCAGGCACCATACGCGCCTCCCTACCCAAGCTACTCCGTAAGCTTGGGGTGTCCACGGCCGCGGCCGCCCGATGCTGCAACACGCTCCACGACCACGCAGTAGTCACCCTGAATGACATCGTGCGCACTCGAAGGCGCGCCGAAAGAGGGCTCCCCCTCACACCCATGGAAGTCGGATAGCCGGCCTCCATACGGGCGCCATGCGCCCGTCACCCCTGATTTCGGCACGGTAGCAGACGCTTGTACAGGGGGGCTTACCCTCCTCACCGCGTCGGCTCCCTTAATCCACGCCATGACTTACGGAAAGGCGTATACATTTATTTATTTATTTGCCCCTTCCCCCGAAGGGGGGGGGGGGGGCGGAAGCCTTTGCAATCACCCCGATCGACGCAGGGGGGCCCGGCCCGGTTATGCCATCTCGTTACATCCGGTTACTCGTCCCGTCGGCATGCATCCGTGAAAACTTTCAATTATATATATATATATATATATCATCCATGTATCTTCTGGGGAACAGGGTTACGTGAAGCGATATGAAATTATAGGCGGAAGGTGAGGCTCGCGAACGCATTATAGTAGTCGCAGCTTTCGTTGATCACTTATATAACATGTGTGCAGGATTTACTGCGAAACAATTGCAGCGCTCGATGCTCCTCGACGCTCCTCGCTCCTCCCCGCTCGCGACCGGTGCCGGCACTCGGCGGTCCCCCCCCCCCCCCCCCACACACACACACGGGGGTCAGACCCCCCCATCGAACCCCCCCAACTTCAACGGGTCATAACTTTTGCACCCCACGGCGTTACCACATTCTAAGTAGATAGCCGGATTGCTATTGAATTATGGATCCCAACAGGCTCAGAAGTGGTAACGCCGTGGGGAATAGGGTGCGCCTAGGGCCTTTAGTGAACACATGTTGAGCAGGTAGGAAGGGCGGCTTCTACGCAAGCAGGCCGTACCGTACCCCTCATTCCATGTTACCAACACACTTATATTGCCACTATTACACAATAACATTGCTGGGCAGGGGGAAAGGAATGGGTAAACGGCCGTTTGGAGGGTCTTTGATGACCCGCGTCAAGGGGCTGGCGCAGGCGCCGACAGCTAGGTGACTAGGGGCCCCAGAGCCCCTCCCGACGGCATGCCCCATAACCGTTTCAACTTGTCCAATACATGCAAAAGCGACTCCTGAGTGGGCCCTGACATTAAATTAGCGAAGAATACCAGGCCGACATGCCGAGCATTTAGCGCTCGCTTCAGTTGCTAGCGCCGCGCTCGGTGGCTGCAGACTGCCGTAATTGCATACTTATTATACATATGATTGACGACAAGGGTTTTGGATACGAATTATGGTGTTGCCGTGTCAAATAAGTCGGGACATTTCGCGCCAACGAGCAAAGTAAAAAAGAAGCAAACCCTCGTCTATTTATCAAATGAAGACAAGGATGGTATATTTAGGTTGAGCGCTCGTGCGCTGGCGAGGAAGTTCTACCTGATCCGGATTTCGGGCCCCCTCCCGACCGGCCTTGACCCCGGTGTGCCCCCCCTGAGGGATGACACCGGGCCCCGATGCCGCTCAGGCCGTGTCGCAGGATGCCGCTGGCCTGCAAACGGGGTCCCACGGATGCCGCCGGGGTGCCAACCGATGCCGCCGGGGTGGCAACGGGGATGCCGTCGGGCGGCCTCGGGATGCCGTCGGGGCGCTAACGGGATGCCGCTCAGGGACCTTGAGATGCCGCTGGGAGCTGTACGGATGGCGTGTGGGGGTCTACGGGTGCCGCCGGGGGAGGCACCGCGGTGCGCCTTGCCGGGTGGGCCTTAACCGAGGAGGGCAGGGGGAAAGGTATGTACGCATACTTTAACGCTGCGCGGCTTTCGCGGGGGGAAGCTTCGGGGGCAAGGCCGAAGGCGCCGGGCGTGTTGTGTTTGGGCTAGGTCAGGGGCGGCCATTTGCCAAATTAACACGCCCTGGAATGTTATAGTTACTTCTACACTATCACACATATATAGTGCATAATCTGGGGCCTGAAATATGCTGAGTGCGGAACGGTGCGCCATTGGCGCACCCTTGACCGCCCCCTCAAACTGATTCATCTCAACCTGAAACGAGCTATATGTCAAAGGGCAAACTTCATAACGTCGCTCTAAGCGCGTTCTGTGCGGTCGGCCCGAAGGCCGCCCTCGCTCAGAGCCTGGCTCAGAGCGTCTCTAGCCCGTATGCGTATTACATGTGAATTGCATACGTACGGCTTTGGCTGAGAGACGTTGGAGCAGCGAAAACGCCCACGTTTGACTGCCGAGCTTTGGGTGCACCAATGGTGCACCTCTGCCGAAAGACAAGCAGCAAGTGCAATCATGTATTGTCTCCTATGATGGTGTGCAAACGAATTAATGGCACAAACGACGTCGGACCGAACCTTAGTCCCATATACGCCACGCCACGCTTGAACCCCCGACCTTCCGGAGCCCAGCCCCGCGTAGTTGCGTAGTTGCATAGTGCAACGTTTGAGAGGGCGCCGTTGCAGTAGGTTTCCCGTGTCCCCTCCAGTACGGCTTCCGTGTGCGCGTTCGTGTGTGTATGGGGGGGCGATGCCGCTGTACGGGGTTACCGATGCCGATGCGGCTGACAGGGGTTGGGATGCCATAGCGTCGGGTTGCCGATGCCGCCGGCTGGGGTCGAGATGCCGCCGGCCGGGGTCGGGATGCCACTGGGCCTGGGTCGGGGATGCCGCTGCGGGTCCGATGTGCGACACGCCGACCCCTGCCGATGCCAGGATGCCGGGCCCGGTGCCATCCCTCCAGCCCCCCCCCCCCCCACCCCACCCCACCCTGCGCTTGCCCCGGCCACCACGGGCCCGGCCCCGCGCCTCCAGCCTATTCCCTTCTCGCCTTGTGCGCCTTTATACTATTTGTTAAATGCGTTGGAGAAGTTACTTGCAGCGACTTGTAAAAGCGTGTTTGTCGAGTGCCTCGACCCCTCATCCGATAGTCGCTTGTATCGCATATATATAATGATCTGGGTCCGGGAGGTTGCTGCATCTAGGCCAGGATCCGGGGAGTGTGAGTGAGCGAGGAGCAAGGGTGGGTGTTGCGGGCAGATATTGATGTTGTTTCCGCAGGGGGGCCAGCCCCCCTGCACCCCCCGGGAAGGGACAAGGGGGCGCCGCCCCCCTGTCGACCCCCCCCTCCCCTCGGCCACACGAAGCGACGTAGAGCACTCATTCGAGAGGGATGGAGGGGTGTAGGGGGTAGCTAGGTGCGTGGGAGGGCATGCCATGGTGGTATGCATGCGGAGAACGTGCAAGTATATATGCCGGGCCCGAAACCTCCGCACCGGTCGTCCAGGCACCAGGAATGAATGACTGGCGCAAATGCTTGCACAAGCAAGCAGCGCTAGGAAGCAGTGTGCAGCGACATTCCCGCTGATGAGGAAGTTGTCGCACACCAGGAGCCCCGACATGCCGCATTTTATGAAATTCAGCCCTATTTCAAATTATCTTCAGATGACCCCTACAGCGCCCGCGGCGGAGAAGCGCCCCTTTACGGGCGGCGCAGGGTTGCTGCCGCGGTCGCTCTTGCACAGCCCTTCTCCCGTCAAGGTGACGCTGAACAAGTATGTTGCTAGTGGAAGTAATATTGGGCATGGGTGCTTTCGCTGCGGGGTCTGATTGCTCGCAATGCTGACCAAATCCGCTTGACTGTCCTCGTCTCTCAACTCAAACTTGTCAACTCCTTATGGCTGTTCTGAGAATAAACTTCCGGTGGCGGGGGTTTGCGGGCAATCGCGATGAAATGAACTTGTTCTATAACAAGTTGATCCGATCAACAGCAATCGTGCACCCCCGTAGCTCCCGCTAGCAGCAATACCTAGCAAACTGCAAGGGCTACTAGTAGGGCTTTGCGGGAGGGAAAACGGGGGTCAAACCGCGATAGCTGTAAACCCGTTGTTACACTGTCGCACACACACACACACACTCTCTCTCTGTCACACACACACACATACACACACACACACACACACACACACACACACAATACTCACAATAGTGAATGAGTAGCGGCAACACAGGGGAGCAGGTCGAGCAAGCGCGAATGCGCCATCTCCCTCGCGCGCGCCCGGCAAGCAACCTATGTTCGCTTCTCCTGCCTCGGAGAATCTTAGCACATCCGCGTCGTGTACCTATAAAGCATGGCGACTCCAGCTCTCGAAAGAGTGCTCGCTAGACGATTATCGGAACGCCTTCCCGTTCGCTCCCGAGCTCATCGGCGCAGACATGGAATGGATGGCTCTCTTTAATCGGGTAGAGAATCTCCGCCTTCAATCTGGAGGGCCTTCTGGGCTGGGCTACATCCAACTGTCCAGCAACACCTCAACTCATTCGCGGCCGCAACAGTGGCCGTGCTGGAGGCGGAGGCTGGCGGCAGTACGACGGCGCTGCGGGAGCAGTGCCCCCGGGTGGCCCCTCCTCTGCGGCGGCGGCTGCGGGCCAACAAGATCCTGCTGCGCGGCGTAAGCTGCGCGCAGGCGGAGGCTATGGCGCGCGGCGACTTCACTGCTCTGGGCCTGGGAGAGGGGGGCCACTGGGCATGTATGAACGTCGTTGGCGGGCCAACAGCACAGGTCGTATTTGGAATGTGGAGGTGGTGGTGACAAGGGATCAGCGGGCGGCTTTCATCCGGGCTGCGGCGCAGATAAAACACACCGCAGGCGTGACGGTGGCCCCCTTCCTGACGCCGGAGGGGCGGGCTGCCAGGCGCGCGAGGCAAGACCAGTTCAACGGCCTAGTTGAGCGGGGGCTGCAGCCGTACTGGCGGGGCACGGATATCGAGGGGGACCGGCGCTGCGTACACACCATGCAGTAATGCATACGGCGGACAACTGCTAGGGGCACGCACTGTGTAGACTTGCTAGTTTGGTTGAGGCTTGGGCCGGTTGAGGTTGCAGGGCAAGGACTTTTGACGGCTAGGGTGTTCGGACCTCTTTCGCTTTGTGGCTGCCCATAGGCGTACTCTGCCCTGTGTGAGAAGTAAGGCAGCCTATCCTCGGCGTACTTGTTTTGTGGCTGCTCTGCCCACGTGCATTGACTTGGCGCATGTCCTCTGCCAGGCGCACAAACAATACATAGGGACCATGTGCCGGCTAGTAGTAGTGTTGTCAAGACGGGGTGCGGCTCCTAGGGCCAATCCAGCGGATCCTTCCGTCTTCTTCACACGTTGCGGCTTGGGAGACATGGACTACCAGACCAATGCGTGTTTCTTTGCGGTGCTAGTGGGCCTCTGCCGCTAACACTAGACAGCGCCTCAGATACACAATTACGTGATCCACGCAGACAGCTGTAAACCCTTTGCTACATGCTAATTCAGTGGTTTTTTCCGTCTAATTTGCACGTTGCGGCTTGGGAGACACAGACTACCAAACCAATGCGTGATTCTTTGGGATGCTAGTGCTCTGCCGCTAGCATCGTACAGCGTCTCAGATACACGATTACGTGATCCACACAGGTAGCTGTAAACCCAGCTGTCACGACATTATACCGGCAGTGCATTTCGCCGGCAGGGCATCGGGGAAACCTAGCCGCTTGACCGGGTTGTGGGGGCGGTGACGGTTGCTACGTGCCATGCGCGGGATGAGGCTGCCGCTCAGGTACAAGAGCGCAGCGCCGGCTCGGCACCGGCGCTGCTCTTCCGTTACTCCTATAGTCACCTATAGTCGCACGTGACCCAACACACTACAGACGACATACTGTAACGATCTCTGGTGGTTCGCGAGTCGCTCTGGTGTTGGAGGCGTCATCGGAGAGCAGCCGAGTCTAGGCGCGCGAGCGCATAGCAACATCACTCACAGGCTCGGGCCCCAGGCGTAGCTAGCTCACACTGCATCTATCAGACGGTACTTTAGGCGGAGGACAGAGCTTCCCGCCTGTAGCCAGCGGGTGCGGCGCTCGCACTCCCGACCAGTGAGGCTTCAGTCAGCCATACGAGGGCCTGGCTGCACGCTCGTGGCTACAGGGCGTGGTACGCGGCTCCCTCATCGCCGACCCCTCGGCGCCCAATGTGGGGTGGACGGGATGCTGCTCTGCGCGCTTCCGCAAGCTATGGAGCTGGAGCTGGAGGAGTGACCGGGATCAGCCCTCTCGAGTAGAAGAATCGCCATAGCAATGAGCCGCGGACATAGCGGCTGAATCTAGGGACCAGCAGGGTTGGGAAGGGTTGGGAGGGTCAAGGGGAGTGTGCGCCAGGGTTGGCTTGCCCCTTCCCCCGAAGGGGGGGGGGGGCGGAAGCCTTTGCAATCACCCCGATCGACGCAGGGGGGCCCGGCCCGGTTATGCCATCTCGTTACATCCGGTTACTCGTCCCGTCGGCATGCATCCGTGAAAACTTTCAATTATATATATATATATATCATCCATGTATCTTCTGGGGAACAGGGTTACGTGAAGCGATATGAAATTATAGGCGGAAGGTGAGGCTCGCGAACGCATTATAGTAGTCGCAGCTTTCGTTGATCACTTATATAACATGTGTGCAGGATTTACTGCGAAACAATTGCAGCGCTCGATGCTCCTCGACGCTCCTCGCTCCTCCCCGCTCGCGACCGGTGCCGGCACTCGGCGGTCCCCCCCCCCCCCCCCCCCCCCCACACACACACACGGGGGTCAGACCCCCCCATCGAACCCCCCCAACTTCAACGGGTCATAACTTTTGCACCCCACGGCGTTACCACATTCTAAGTAGATAGCCGGATTGCTATTGAATTATGGATCCCAACAGGCTCAGAAGTGGTAACGCCGTGGGGAATAGGGTGCGCCTAGGGCCTTTAGTGAACACATGTTGAGCAGGTAGGAAGGGCGGCTTCTACGCAAGCAGGCCGTACCGTACCCCTCATTCCATGTTACCAACACACTTATATTGCCACTATTACACAATAACATTGCTGGGCAGGGGGAAAGGAATGGGTAAACGGCCGTTTGGAGGGTCTTTGATGACCCGCGTCAAGGGGCTGGCGCAGGCGCCGACAGCTAGGTGACTAGGGGCCCCAGAGCCCCTCCCGACGGCATGCCCCATAACCGTTTCAACTTGTCCAATACATGCAAAAGCGACTCCTGAGTGGGCCCTGACATTAAATTAGCGAAGAATACCAGGCCGACATGCCGAGCATTTAGCGCTCGCTTCAGTTGCTAGCGCCGCGCTCGGTGGCTGCAGACTGCCGTAATTGCATACTTATTATACATATGATTGACGACAAGGGTTTTGGATACGAATTATGGTGTTGCCGTGTCAAATAAGTCGGGACATTTCGCGCCAACGAGCAAAGTAAAAAAGAAGCAAACCCTCGTCTATTTATCAAATGAAGACAAGGATGGTATATTTAGGTTGAGCGCTCGTGCGCTGGCGAGGAAGTTCTACCTGATCCGGATTTCGGGCCCCCTCCCGACCGGCCTTGACCCCGGTGTGCCCCCCCTGAGGGATGACACCGGGCCCCGATGCCGCTCAGGCCGTGTCGCAGGATGCCGCTGGCCTGCAAACGGGGTCCCACGGATGCCGCCGGGGTGCCAACCGATGCCGCCGGGGTGGCAACGGGGATGCCGTCGGGCGGCCTCGGGATGCCGTCGGGGCGCTAACGGGATGCCGCTCAGGGACCTTGAGATGCCGCTGGGAGCTGTACGGATGGCGTGTGGGGGTCTACGGGTGCCGCCGGGGGAGGCACCGCGGTGCGCCTTGCCGGGTGGGCCTTAACCGAGGAGGGCAGGGGGAAAGGTATGTACGCATACTTTAACGCTGCGCGGCTTTCGCGGGGGGAAGCTTCGGGGGCAAGGCCGAAGGCGCCGGGCGTGTTGTGTTTGGGCTAGGTCAGGGGCGGCCATTTGCCAAATTAACACGCCCTGGAATGTTATAGTTACTTCTACACTATCACACATATATAGTGCATAATCTGGGGCCTGAAATATGCTGAGTGCGGAACGGTGCGCCATTGGCGCACCCTTGACCGCCCCCTCAAACTGATTCATCTCAACCTGAAACGAGCTATATGTCAAAGGGCAAACTTCATAACGTCGCTCTAAGCGCGTTCTGTGCGGTCGGCCCGAAGGCCGCCCTCGCTCAGAGCCTGGCTCAGAGCGTCTCTAGCCCGTATGCGTATTACATGTGAATTGCATACGTACGGCTTTGGCTGAGAGACGTTGGAGCAGCGAAAACGCCCACGTTTGACTGCCGAGCTTTGGGTGCACCAATGGTGCACCTCTGCCGAAAGACAAGCAGCAAGTGCAATCATGTATTGTCTCCTATGATGGTGTGCAAACGAATTAATGGCACAAACGACGTCGGACCGAACCTTAGTCCCATATACGCCACGCCACGCTTGAACCCCCGACCTTCCGGAGCCCAGCCCCGCGTAGTTGCGTAGTTGCATAGTGCAACGTTTGAGAGGGCGCCGTTGCAGTAGGTTTCCCGTGTCCCCTCCAGTACGGCTTCCGTGTGCGCGTTCGTGTGTGTATGGGGGGGCGATGCCGCTGTACGGGGTTACCGATGCCGATGCGGCTGACAGGGGTTGGGATGCCATAGCGTCGGGTTGCCGATGCCGCCGGCTGGGGTCGAGATGCCGCCGGCCGGGGTCGGGATGCCACTGGGCCTGGGTCGGGGATGCCGCTGCGGGTCCGATGTGCGACACGCCGACCCCTGCCGATGCCAGGATGCCGGGCCCGGTGCCATCCCTCCAGCCCCCCCCCCCCCACCCCACCCCACCCTGCGCTTGCCCCGGCCACCACGGGCCCGGCCCCGCGCCTCCAGCCTATTCCCTTCTCGCCTTGTGCGCCTTTATACTATTTGTTAAATGCGTTGGAGAAGTTACTTGCAGCGACTTGTAAAAGCGTGTTTGTCGAGTGCCTCGACCCCTCATCCGATAGTCGCTTGTATCGCATATATATAATGATCTGGGTCCGGGAGGTTGCTGCATCTAGGCCAGGATCCGGGGAGTGTGAGTGAGCGAGGAGCAAGGGTGGGTGTTGCGGGCAGATATTGATGTTGTTTCCGCAGGGGGGCCAGCCCCCCTGCACCCCCCGGGAAGGGACAAGGGGGCGCCGCCCCCCTGTCGACCCCCCCTCCCCTCGGCCACACGAAGCGACGTAGAGCACTCATTCGAGAGGGATGGAGGGGTGTAGGGGGTAGCTAGGTGCGTGGGAGGGCATGCCATGGTGGTATGCATGCGGAGAACGTGCAAGTATATATGCCGGGCCCGAAACCTCCGCACCGGTCGTCCAGGCACCAGGAATGAATGACTGGCGCAAATGCTTGCACAAGCAAGCAGCGCTAGGAAGCAGTGTGCAGCGACATTCCCGCTGATGAGGAAGTTGTCGCACACCAGGAGCCCCGACATGCCGCATTTTATGAAATTCAGCCCTATTTCAAATTATCTTCAGATGACCCCTACAGCGCCCGCGGCGGAGAAGCGCCCCTTTACGGGCGGCGCAGGGTTGCTGCCGCGGTCGCTCTTGCACAGCCCTTCTCCCGTCAAGGTGACGCTGAACAAGTATGTTGCTAGTGGAAGTAATATTGGGCATGGGTGCTTTCGCTGCGGGGTCTGATTGCTCGCAATGCTGACCAAATCCGCTTGACTGTCCTCGTCTCTCAACTCAAACTTGTCAACTCCTTATGGCTGTTCTGAGAATAAACTTCCGGTGGCGGGGGTTTGCGGGCAATCGCGATGAAATGAACTTGTTCTATAACAAGTTGATCCGATCAACAGCAATCGTGCACCCCCGTAGCTCCCGCTAGCAGCAATACCTAGCAAACTGCAAGGGCTACTAGTAGGGCTTTGCGGGAGGGAAAACGGGGGTCAAACCGCGATAGCTGTAAACCCGTTGTTACACTGTCGCACACACACACACACACTCTCTCTGTCACACAGACACACACTCTCTGTCACACACACACACATACACACACACACACACACACACACACACACACACACAATACTCACAATAGTGAATGAGTAGCGGCAACACAGGGGAGCAGGTCGAGCAAGCGCGAATGCGCCATCTCCCTCGCGCGCGCCCGGCAAGCAACCTATGTTCGCTTCTCCTGCCTCGGAGAATCTTAGCACATCCGCGTCGTGTACCTATAAAGCATGGCGACTCCAGCTCTCGAAAGAGTGCTCGCTAGACGATTATCGGAACGCCTTCCCGTTCGCTCCCGAGCTCATCGGCGCAGACATGGAATGGATGGCTCTCTTTAATCGGGTAGAGAATCTCCGCCTTCAATCTGGAGGGCCTTCTGGGCTGGGCTACATCCAACTGTCCAGCAACACCTCAACTCATTCGCGGCCGCAACAGTGGCCGTGCTGGAGGCGGAGGCTGGCGGCAGTACGACGGCGCTGCGGGAGCAGTGCCCCCGGGTGGCCCCTCCTCTGCGGCGGCGGCTGCGGGCCAACAAGATCCTGCTGCGCGGCGTAAGCTGCGCGCAGGCGGAGGCTATGGCGCGCGGCGACTTCACTGCTCTGGGCCTGGGAGAGGGGGGGCCACTGGGCATGTATGAACGTCGTTGGCGGGCCAACAGCACAGGTCGTATTTGGAATGTGGAGGTGGTGGTGACAAGGGATCAGCGGGCGGCTTTCATCCGGGCTGCGGCGCAGATAAAACACACCGCAGGCGTGACGGTGGCCCCCTTCCTGACGCCGGAGGGGCGGGCTGCCAGGCGCGCGAGGCAAGACCAGTTCAACGGCCTAGTTGAGCGGGGGCTGCAGCCGTACTGGCGGGGCACGGATATCGAGGGGGACCGGCGCTGCGTACACACCATGCAGTAATGCATACGGCGGACAACTGCTAGGGGCACGCACTGTGTAGACTTGCTAGTTTGGTTGAGGCTTGGGCCGGTTGAGGTTGCAGGGCAAGGACTTTTGACGGCTAGGGTGTTCGGACCTCTTTCGCTTTGTGGCTGCCCATAGGCGTACTCTGCCCTGTGTGAGAAGTAAGGCAGCCTATCCTCGGCGTACTTGTTTTGTGGCTGCTCTGCCCACGTGCATTGACTTGGCGCATGTCCTCTGCCAGGCGCACAAACAATACATAGGGACCACGTGCCGGCTAGTAGTAGTGTTGTCAAGACGGGGTGCGGCTCCTAGGGCCAATCCAGCGGATCCTTCCGTCTTCTTCACACGTTGCGGCTTGGGAGACATGGACTACCAGACCAATGCGTGTTTCTTTGCGGTGCTAGTGGGCCTCTGCCGCTAACACTAGACAGCGCCTCAGATACACAATTACGTGATCCACGCAGACAGCTGTAAACCATTTGCTACATGCTAATTCAGTGGTTTTTTCCGTCTAATTTGCACGTTGCGGCTTGGGAGACACAGACTACCAAACCAATGCGTGATTCTTTGGGATGCTAGTGCTCTGCCGCTAGCATCGTACGGCGTCTCAGATACACGATTACGTGATCCACACAGGTAGCTGTAAACCCAGCTGTCACGACATTATACCGGCAGTGCATTTCGCCGGCAGGGCATCGGGGAAACCTAGCCGCTTGACCGGGTTGTGGGGGCGGTGACGGTTGCTACGTGCCATGCGCGGGATGAGGCTGCCGCTCAGGTACAAGAGCGCAGCGCCGGCTCGGCACCGGCGCTGCTCTTCCGTTACTCCTATAGTCACCTATAGTCGCACGTGACCCAACACACTACAGACGACATACTGTAACGATCTCTGGTGGTTCGCGAGTCGCTCTGGTGTTGGAGGCGTCATCGGAGAGCAGCCGAGTCTAGGCGCGCGAGCGCATAGCAACATCACTCACAGGCTCGGGCCCCAGGCGTAGCTAGCTCACACTGCATCTATCAGACGGTACTTTAGGCGGAGGACAGAGCTTCCCGCCTGTAGCCAGCGGGTGCGGCGCTCGCACTCCCGACCAGTGAGGCTTCAGTCAGCCATACGAGGGCCTGGCTGCACGCTCGTGGCTACAGGGCGTGGTACGCGGCTCCCTCATCGCCGACCCCTCGGCGCCCAATGTGGGGTGGACGGGATGCTGCTCTGCGCGCTTCCGCAAGCTATGGAGCTGGAGCTGGAGGAGTGACCGGGATCAGCCCTCTCGAGTAGAAGAATCGCCATAGCAATGAGCCGCGGACATAGCGGCTGAATCTAGGGACCAGCAGGGTTGGGAAGGGTTGGGAGGGTCAAGGGGAGTGTGCGCCAGGGTTGGCTTGCCCCTTCCCCCGAAGGGGGGGGGGGGCGGAAGCCTTTGCAATCACCCCGATCGACGCAGGGGGGCCCGGCCCGGTTATGCCATCTCGTTACATCCGGTTACTCGTCCCGTCGGCATGCATCCGTGAAAACTTTCAATTATATATATATATCATCCATGTATCTTCTGGGGAACAGGGTTACGTGAAGCGATATGAAATTATAGGCGGAAGGTGAGGCTCGCGAACGCATTATAGTAGTCGCAGCTTTCGTTGATCACTTATATAACATGTGTGCAGGATTTACTGCGAAACAATTGCAGCGCTCGATGCTCCTCGACGCTCCTCGCTCCTCCCCGCTCGCGACCGGTGCCGGCACTCGGCGGTCCCCCCCCCCCCCCCCCCCCCCCCCCACACACACACACACGGGGGTCAGACCCCCCCATCGAACCCCCCCAACTTCAACGGGTCATAACTTTTGCACCCCACGGCGTTACCACATTCTAAGTAGATAGCCGGATTGCTATTGAATTATGGATCCCAACAGGCTCAGAAGTGGTAACGCCGTGGGGAATAGGGTGCGCCTAGGGCCTTTAGTGAACACATGTTGAGCAGGTAGGAAGGGCGGCTTCTACGCAAGCAGGCCGTACCGTACCCCTCATTCCATGTTACCAACACACTTATATTGCCACTATTACACAATAACGTTGCTGGGCAGGGGGAAAGGAATGGGTAAACGGCCGTTTGGAGGGTCTTTGATGACCCGCGTCAAGGGGCTGGCGCAGGCGCCGACAGCTAGGTGACTAGGGGCCCCAGAGCCCCTCCCGACGGCATGCCCCATAACCGTTTCAACTTGTCCAATACATGCAAAAGCGACTCCTGAGTGGGCCCTGACATTAAATTAGCGAAGAATACCAGGCCGACATGCCGAGCATTTAGCGCTCGCTTCAGTTGCTAGCGCCGCGCTCGGTGGCTGCAGACTGCCGTAATTGCATACTTATTATACATATGATTGACGACAAGGGTTTTGGATACGAATTATGGTGTTGCCGTGTCAAATAAGTCGGGACATTTCGCGCCAACGAGCAAAGTAAAAAAGAAGCAAACCCTCGTCTACTTATCAAATGAAGACAAGGATGGTATATTTAGGTTGAGCGCTCGTGCGCTGGCGAGGAAGTTCTACCTGATCCGGATTTCGGGCCCCCTCCCGACCGGCCTTGACCCCGGTGTGCCCCCCCTGAGGGATGACACCGGGCCCCGATGCCGCTCAGGCCGTGTCGCAGGATGCCGCTGGCCTGCAAACGGGGTCCCACGGATGCCGCCGGGGTGCCAACCGATGCCGCCGGGGGTGGCAACGGGGATGCCGTCGGGCGGCCTCGGGATGCCGTCGGGGCGCTAACGGGATGCCGCTCAGGGACCTTGAGATGCCGCTGGGAGCTGTACGGATGGCGTGTGGGGGTCTACGGATGCCGCCGGGGGAGGCACCGCGGTGCGCCTTGCCGGGTGGGCCTTAACCGAGGAGGGCAGGGGGAAAGGTATGTACGCATACTTTAACGCTGCGCGGCTTTCGCGGGGGGAAGCTTCGGGGGCAAGGCCGAAGGCGCCGGGCGTGTTGTGTTTGGGCTAGGTCAGGGGCGGCCATTTGCCAAATTAACACGCCCTGGAATGTTATAGTTACTTCTACACTATCACACATATATAGTGAATAATCTGGGGCCTGAAATATGCTGAGTGCGGAACGGTGCGCCATTGGCGCACCCTTGACCGCCCCCTCAAACTGATTCATCTCAACCTGAAACGAGCTATATGTCAAAGGGCAAACTTCATAACGTCGCTCTAAGCGCGTTCTGTGCGGTCGGCCCGAAGGCCGCCCTCGCTCAGAGCCTGGCTCAGAGCGTCTCTAGCCCGTATGCGTATTACATGTGAATTGCATACGTACGGCTTTGGCTGAGAGACGTTGGAGCAGCGAAAACGCCCACGTTTGACTGCCGAGCTTTGGGTGCACCAATGGTGCACCTCTGCCGAAAGACAAGCAGCAAGTGCAATCATGTATTGTCTCCTATGATGGTGTGCAAACGAATTAATGGCACAAACGACGTCGGACCGAACCTTAGTCCCATATACGCCACGCCACGCTTGAACCCCCGACCTTCCGGAGCCCAGCCCCGCGTAGTTGCGTAGTTGCATAGTGCAACGTTTGAGAGGGCGCCGTTGCAGTAGGTTTCCCGTGTCCCCTCCAGTACGGCTTCCGTGTGCGCGTTCGTGTGTGTATGGGGGGGCGATGCCGCTGTACGGGGTTACCGATGCCGATGCGGCTGACAGGGGTTGGGATGCCATAGCGTCGGGTTGCCGATGCCGCCGGCTGGGGTCGAGATGCCGCCGGCCGGGGTCGGGATGCCACTGGGCCTGGGTCGGGGATGCCGCTGCGGGTCCGATGTGCGACACGCCGACCCCTGCCGATGCCAGGATGCCGGGCCCGGTGCCATCCCCCCAGCCCCCCCCCCCCACCCCACCCCACCCTGCGCTTGCCCCGGCCACCACGGGCCCGGCCCCGCGCCTCCAGCCTATTCCCTTCTCGCCTTGTGCGCCTTTATACTATTTGTTAAATGCGTTGGAGAAGTTACTTGCAGCGACTTGTAAAAGCGTGTTTGTCGAGTGCCTCGACCCCTCATCCGATAGTCGCTTGTATCGCATATATATAATGATCTGGGTCCGGGAGGTTGCTGCATCTAGGCCAGGATCCGGGGAGTGTGAGTGAGCGAGGAGCAAGGGTGGGTGTTGCGGGCAGATATTGATGTTGTTTCCGCAGGGGGGCCAGCCCCCCTGCACCCCCCGGGAAGGGACAAGGGGGCGCCGCCCCCCTGTCGACCCCCCCTCCCCTCGGCCACACGAAGCGACGTAGAGCACTCATTCGAGAGGGATGGAGGGGTGTAGGGGGTAGCTAGGTGCGTGGGAGGGCATGCCATGGTGGTATGCATGCGGAGAACGTGCAAGTATATATGCCGGGCCCGAAACCTCCGCACCGGTCGTCCAGGCACCAGGAATGAATGACTGGCGCAAATGCTTGCACAAGCAAGCAGCGCTAGGAAGCAGTGTGCAGCGACATTCCCGCTGATGAGGAAGTTGTCGCACACCAGGAGCCCCGACATGCCGCATTTTATGAAATTCAGCCCTATTTCAAATTATCTTCAGATGACCCCTACAGCGCCCGCGGCGGAGAAGCGCCCCTTTACGGGCGGCGCAGGGTTGCTGCCGCGGTCGCTCTTGCACAGCCCTTCTCCCGTCAAGGTGACGCTGAACAAGTATGTTGCTAGTGGAAGTAATATTGGGCATGGGTGCTTTCGCTGCGGGGTCTGATTGCTCGCAATGCTGACCAAATCCGCTTGACTGTCCTCGTCTCTCAACTCAAACTTGTCAACTCCTTATGGCTGTTCTGAGAACAAACTTCCGGTGGCGGGGGTTTGCGGGCAATCGCGATGAAATGAACTTGTTCTATAACAAGTTGATCCGATCAACAGCAATCGTGCACCCCCGTAGCTCCCGCTAGCAGCAATACCTAGCAAACTGCAAGGGCTACTAGTAGGGCTTTGCGGGAGGGAAAGGGCAATTTTAGGCGACGTACTAGCTTGCGGACGGAGCGTAAAATGAGTTTTGAAGCTGGGCGGTGGCAGCAAGGGCCGAAGGGGGCGAGTAGGGTTGAAGATGCTTAGAGACCAATCCCGGGCCGGCGACAGGATGCGTGCCGGGACCCCATGTCGTGGTGAGACTTTGGTACAGCATGTAGAGACGTTTTTGTGTGGATCAATCGCATTTTTTACTCTGATCGGGTTGGAGTTTATCGCCAGGCTAGACGATTAGCGCATTTGTTCTGGCTTGCAAGCGCTGCTGCAGGCCGCCGCCGCCGGACCAGTGCCGCGGCCGGACCTGGAAGCTGTCGCAGGCCGGCTGACGTTTGTCGCCCGCGCGTGCCGATGGGGATACACTTTCCTGCAGAGTGTCTATGACGCCCTATTCTCGTTGCAGCAGCCGGCACCACGCGTCGTGACGCTGGAGCCGGCGGCGCTCGAGGACCTGCAGTGGTGGCTGTCGGTGCTGCGTGCCGAGTCTACGGTATGGGACGGGGCCCGGCAGTGCACCGTCGCGGAGCTGGAACTGGTGCGGGGGGAGTTCGCGGACGCTCACAGCGGCGCCGTCGTGTTCACCGATGCCAGCGGGGCGGGTTTCGGCGCCGCGTGGGAGGAGGCCGAGCTGCAGGGTGTGTTCACGCAGCAGCAGCGGCAGTCACACATCGCGTGGTTAGAGCTAACGGCGGTGGTACGGGCGCTGCAGACGTGGGCACCAAAACTGCGCGGCCGAAAGGTGCTGGTGCGGTGCGACAATACCCAGGCAGTGGCAGCAGTCAACCACGGCTCGACACGAGTGCGTGACGGCCGCAGCTTATGCCGTCAGCTCGCGGAGCTCGCCATCAGCGCGGGGTTTGAAGTGCGAGCGGAGCACATTGCCGGCGCGGAGAACGTGCGCGCAGACCGGCTGAGCAGGCAGCTGGCGCAGGCGCGCGACCAGAACCTGCGGCTCAAACCTAAGATCTTCCGCAGCTTGGTGGGTGGGCATGGCGGCAAATACCAGCCCACAGTGGACTGCTGCGCGGACGTTCTGGGCCTGAATGCGCAGCCGGGGTGCCAGGAATTTTACAGCCCGGAGCGGTCAGTCTTGGGGCAGCAGCAGCAGCTGGCGGGGAAGGTGCTGTGGGCGTTCCCGCCGGTAGCCCTGGTGGGGGAGGTGCTGGCGACAATCGCAGCAGCAGCGCGCTTGAACAGCAACACGAGGGCGACCGTAGTGGTGCCTTACCAGCCGGATTACCAGTGGTACCAGCGCTGGGTGCGGGGGCCGGTCGGACAGGGCACAGTGTTCAAGCCAATGGGCAGGCTGAGTGCGGGCCGGCGGCTGTGTCGGTGGCCTTGGGGGGAAGAGGCAGGGCCGGCGCCTTACAGCTTTATCGTTCTGCGCGTACACTGACACCACCGCGTGAGCATCTACAGGGCTGGCGGCGGCGGCGGAAACGTCGGAGTGGTGCATGATCTGCGCTGCCCGCTGCTGCCGGCAGGACCTGCGATGCGAGGGCTGTGGGGAGGGGGCGCATCGGCGGTGCATCGGAGCTAAGAAGACGGCCTACCCCGGCGGCTGGTTTCGCTGCACTAACTGCGTGCTGGCGGCGGCAGGGGTCGGAGGCGGGGCGGCGGCCAGGGCGCTGGCCGCCGACTGGGTCGCCTTGGCGGGCTGCGACGTGGCGGACAGCTCAGCGGGCGTCTACGGCACGGGGCTGCGGCGGTACGTGGCCTTCTGCAGCTCAGAGCTAGAACTGGGTGAGGACGAAGCCTTGCCGCCGGGCTGGCGAGGCGACTTGAACCCGCACGTCGTGTGCCTGTTCCTGCTGCACTGCGTCCGGCGGCGGGGCTTGGCATTCAAGACGGTGGAGGGCAACGTCAGCGCACTGGCCGATTGGCAGCGGTCAAAAGGCGTGAAGCGCGAGGACCTCATCAGCCGCCACCCCCTAACTAAGCGGGCGCTGCGAATCCTGAAGCGAGGAAGCGGCGGCGCGCGGCAGCGGCCGCCGCTCCCCATGACGGTGCTACGCCAACTGGTGAGCTGGCTAGCGGACGCGTCCATGAAGGACCTGCAGCGGGCGGAGTCGTGCAGTCGGGACGCGTGCTGGCTGACGCTTGGTTTCTTTGGCATGCTTAGGCGCAGCGAGATGGCGGCGCTACAGGTGGGGGACGTGCAGCAGCGGAAGCCTGAGGGCTCGGTGGCGCTGGCGATACGGCGCAGCAAAACAGATCAGCAAGCAGCGGGGGAGACAGTGTACCTGCCGGCGCTCACAGACAGCCGCATGCCGATCGGCAAGATCGTGTATCGCTACATGCAGTGGCGGCGCGCGGCAGGGGCGGCGGAGGAGGACCCGTTGTTTACAGCGGTGGGGCGGCCACAAAAGGCACTGGGGAGGGACTGGTTCACGCAGCGGCTGCGGTGCCTGCTCCAGGCAATGTGGGAGGGAAAGTCAGGCGCGCCGGATGCGGCCAGCTTCTCGGCGCACAGCCTGCGGCGGGGAGGCGCAACGGCCGCCGCGCTGGCCGGTGCTTCCATAGAAGATATTAAATTGCATGGCAGGTGGCGCTCAGACGCTGTACACGTGTACATTCGGAAGTCGGAGGAGGAGCGGCTGAAGCTGGGACAACGCATGTGATTTGGCGGCAGAAGTGGGAGTGCAATGGAACGGTGTGGGGGGTAGTGCTGCCCGGCGCATGATAGGCGCGGCGGGGCAGCCCTAGATGTTAGTTGGCGGAGGATTAGTGATTCCTGCCAGGTCAGGCCTCGGAAAGAGGGCGAGAGCCCTAACCCACGAGGCCGGGCCACGTAGCCCCCTTTTCTTATTGCTACTCCCTGGACAGTAATTAACAATGGGCGAGAGACTTGGCGACGGGCGGAGAGATTGCAGGAATCGGGCCTTTTGAAAGTGTGTTTGCGTGTGTAAACTCGAGGTATGCCTGTGTCGTTGAGGCCTGTATTGCCACAGCCATCAGCTCAAAGGGCAATTTTAGGCGACGTACTAGCTTGCGGACGGAGCGTAAAATGAGTTTTGAAGCTGGGCGGTGGCAGCAAGGGCCGAAGGGGGCGAGTAGGGTTGAAGATGCTTAGAGACCAATCCCGGGCCGGCGACAGGATGCGTGCCGGGACCCCATGTCGTGGTGAGACTTTGGTACAGCATGTAGAGACGTTTTTGTGTGGATCAATCGCATTTTTTACTCTGATCGGGTTGGAGTTTATCGCCAGGCTAGACGATTAGCGCATTTGTTCTGGCTTCCCGCCCGCCCACCCCTCACAGCAACAAAGGGCATCGCATGGTCTGAGCTTTATGGAGGTATCTGATAGCGTGGCGTCTGCGGAGTCCGGGGGGTAGTGCTGCCCGGCGCATGATAGGCGCGGCGGGGCAGCCCTAGATGTTAGTTGGCGGAGGATTAGTGATTCCTGCCAGGTCAGGCCTCGGAAAGAGGGCGAGAGCCCTAACCCACGAGGCCGGGCCACGTAGCCCCCTTTTCTTATTGCTACTCCCTGGACAGTAATTAACAATGGGCGAGAGACTTGGCGACGGGCGGAGAGATTGCAGGAATCGGGCCTTTTGAAAGTGTGTTTGCGTGTGTAAACTCGAGGTATGCCTGTGTCGTTGAGGCCTGTATTGCCACAGCCATCAGCTCAAAACGGGGGTCAAACCGCGATAGCTGTAAACCCGTTGTTACACTGTCGCACACACACACACACTCTCTCTGTCACACAGACACACACTCTCTGTCACACACACACACATACACACACACACACACACACACACACACACACACACACACACACACACACACACACACACACACACACACACACAATACTCACAATAGTGAATGAGTAGCGGCAACACAGGGGGAGCAGGTCGAGCAAGCGCGAATGCGCCATCTCCCTCGCGCGCGCCCGGCAAGCAACCTATGTTCGCTTCTCCTGCCTCGGAGAATCTTAGCACATCCGCGTCGTGTACCTATAAAGCATGGCGACTCCAGCTCTCGAAAGAGTGCTCGCTAGACGATTATCGGAACGCCTTCCCGTTCGCTCCCGAGCTCATCGGCGCAGACATGGAATGGATGGCTCTCTTTAATCGGGTAGAGAATCTCCGCCTTCAATCTGGAGGGCCTTCTGGGCTGGGCTACATCCAACTGTCCAGCAACACCTCAACTCATTCGCGGCCGCAACAGTGGCCGTGCTGGAGGCGGAGGCTGGCGGCAGTACGACGGCGCTGCGGGAGCAGTGCCCCCGGGTGGCCCCTCCTCTGCGGCGGCGGCTGCGGGCCAACAAGATCCTGCTGCGCGGCGTAAGCTGCGCGCAGGCGGAGGCTATGGCGCGCGGCGACTTCACTGCTCTGGGCCTGGGAGAGGGGGGCCACTGGGCATGTATGAACGTCGTTGGCGGGCCAACAGCACAGGTCGTATTTGGAATGTGGAGGTGGTGGTGACAAGGGATCAGCGGGCGGCTTTCATCCGGGCTGCGGCGCAGATAAAACACACCGCAGGCGTGACGGTGGCCCCCTTCCTGACGCCGGAGGGGCGGGCTGCCAGGCGCGCGAGGCAAGACCAGTTCAACGGCCTAGTTGAGCGGGGGCTGCAGCCGTACTGGCGGGGCACGGATATCGAGGGGGACCGGCGCTGCGTACACACCATGCAGTAATGCATACGGCGGACAACTGCTAGGGGCACGCACTGTGTAGACTTGCTAGTTTGGTTGAGGCTTGGGCCGGTTGAGGTTGCAGGGCAAGGACTTTTGACGGCTAGGGTGTTCGGACCTCTTTCGCTTTGTGGCTGCCCATAGGCGTACTCTGCCCTGTGTGAGAAGTAAGGCAGCCTATCCTCGGCGTACTTGTTTTGTGGCTGCTCTGCCCACGTGCATTGACTTGGCGCATGTCCTCTGCCAGGCGCACAAACAATACATAGGGACCACGTGCCGGCTAGTAGTAGTGTTGTCAAGACGGGGTGCGGCTCCTAGGGCCAATCCAGCGGATCCTTCCGTCTTCTTCACACGTTGCGGCTTGGGAGACATGGACTACCAGACCAATGCGTGTTTCTTTGCGGTGCTAGTGGGCCTCTGCCGCTAACACTAGACAGCGCCTCAGATACACAATTACGTGATCCACGCAGACAGCTGTAAACCCTTTGCTACATGCTAATTCAGTGGTTTTTTCCGTCTAATTTGCACGTTGCGGCTTGGGAGACACAGACTACCAAACCAATGCGTGATTCTTTGGGATGCTAGTGCTCTGCCGCTAGCATCGTACGGCGTCTCAGATACACGATTACGTGATCCACACAGGTAGCTGTAAACCCAGCTGTCACGACATTATACCGGCAGTGCATTTCGCCGGCAGGGCATCGGGGAAACCTAGCCGCTTGACCGGGTTGTGGGGGCGGTGACGGTTGCTACGTGCCATGCGTTGGATGAGGCTGCCGCTCAGGTACAAGAGCACAGCGCCGGCTCGGCACCGGCGCTGCTCTTCCGTTACTCCTATAGTCACCTATAGTCGCACGTGACCCAACACACTACAGACGACATACTGTAACGATCTCTGGTGGTTCGCGAGTCGCTCTGGTGTTGGAGGCGTCATCGGAGAGCAGCCGAGTCTAGGCGCGCGAGCGCATAGCAACATCACTCACAGGCTCGGGCCCCAGGCGTAGCTAGCTCACACTGCATCTATCAGACGGTACTTTAGGCGGAGGACAGAGCTTCCCGCCTGTAGCCAGCGGGTGCGGCGCTCGCACTCCCGACCAGTGAGGCTTCAGTCAGCCATACGAGGGCCTGGCTGCACGCTCGTGGCTACAGGGCGTGGTACGCGGCTCCCTCATCGCCGACCCCTCGGCGCCCAATGTGGGGTGGACGGGATGCTGCTCTGCGCGCTTCCGCAAGCTATGGAGCTGGAGCTGGAGGAGTGACCGGGATCAGCCCTCTCGAGTAGAAGAATCGCCATAGCAATGAGCCGCGGACATAGCGGCTGAATCTAGGGACCAGCAGGGTTGGGAAGGGTTGGGAGGGTCAAGGGGAGTGTGCGCCAGGGTTGGCTTGCCCCTTCCCCCGAAGGGGGGGGGGGCGGAAGCCTTTGCAATCACCCCGATCGACGCAGGGGGGCCCGGCCCGGTTATGCCATCTCGTTACATCCGGTTACTCGTCCCGTCGGCATGCATCCGTGAAAACTTTCAATTATATATATATATCATCCATGTATCTTCTGGGGAACAGGGTTACGTGAAGCGATATGAAATTATAGGCGGAAGGTGAGGCTCGCGAACGCATTATAGTAGTCGCAGCTTTCGTTGATCACTTATATAACATGTGTGCAGGATTTACTGCGAAACAATTGCAGCGCTCGATGCTCCTCGACGCTCCTCGCTCCTCCCCGCTCGCGACCGGTGCCGGCACTCGGCGGTCCCCCCCCCCCCCCCCACACACACACACACGGGGGTCAGACCCCCCCATCGAACCCCCCCAACTTCAACGGGTCATAACTTTTGCACCCCACGGCGTTACCACATTCTAAGTAGATAGCCGGATTGCTATTGAATTATGGATCCCAACAGGCTCAGAAGTGGTAACGCCGTGGGGAATAGGGTGCGCCTAGGGCCTTTAGTGAACACATGTTGAGCAGGTAGGAAGGGCGGCTTCTACGCAAGCAGGCCGTACCGTACCCCTCATTCCATGTTACCAACACACTTATATTGCCACTATGCGCGAAACCAGCGTGACTTTTGGCGCCTGTGCAACGCGGCCTTTCGATTGCACTTGCTCGGCGCTCGCGAAACGCGCTATTCAGAAAGTACGCATAGGCAGCATAATTATCTTCAGATGACCCCTACAGCGCCCGCGGCGGAGAAGCGCCCCTTTACGGGCGGCGCAGGGTTGCTGCCGCGGTCGCTCTTGTGTACAGGAGGATTGGGTCACCGCCCAAAACGGTTGCGGACGCAAATTAGCTACTGCATGCAACGAGTACAAACAGTCTGGCTTTGATGGGTAAAGTGAAAGCCGTGCTCGCGAGCTGACCACAAGCAGGGGCAGCGAGCCAGCGACCCGCCCGTGGTTTGTGGGGGCGGTGTGCTGCGCCACTAAGTCACCACTCGATTTGGGTAGGGCCATGAACCACGACCGCCTAAGACTTGAGTCAGAACTGATGTCCCAGGGAAATCCAAGTGCGCGGGAGGCCGGAAAACGCGCGGAGAACGGCGAGGGGAACTATGACGAGTCAAGGGGTGTTTGGGCGGGTTCGTGCCTCGGCACGCCGCCGTGGAGTGCGGCGGCGCACTGTTGGACTTCGCCGGCGGTTGACAGCATGACCGCGATGCTTGTGCAATATATATAGTTAATATTGGATATAAATATGCAGATACAGAAGTGGGTGAGCTTGTGGGTACAACGGCGGAGTGAATGCTCGAAGGTTAGAAGTAGCGACCCACTTGCCCGGTAACGCCGTCGGGCGGCGACATTTCTTAACTTAGGCCGACGGTTCTAAGCTTAGATTGACGGGCCGCCGATGGCCCTTAACTTAGACCAGTCAGACTGCGAAGGTTCTTAGCTTAGACTGTCGGCGTGCTGCATTGGCTGTACGGTGTACGACTGGGGCCCTCGCCAAGAGTATAAAAGGAGGCCCCTGCTAGCCGTGACAGGCAGACCCAGAGCCGCACCGACACATGCACAACGGTGAACACACGGTTGACTTCGTTAATGTTACAGCTGTGGGCCTGCCTCCCACCCGGGCCCGACACACGGCCTCTGCAGCCTACCAGTCTCTGGACTGGCGAGAGCGCTCACAAAAACAGCGCTAGAAACCCAAGCCCACGGCTGACCTGCCCTACCCGCGCACAGCAAGCCTAGCCGCGAAACGAGAAACGCCTCCCTGTGCTCTCCTGAGCCCACAGGACCAGGCGGTGTGGAGACAGCTCGCGCACCTAATACCTCAAACGAAACCCCCGACAAGAGACAGCCCGAAGACGAGCAACCCACGCGCGCGCTCCCCTGGGGGCTACCAACGCCTGGGAACACACGTGTCACCCTTCTGCTACTCATCAGCAGGCCACACGTAGCAAGAGGGACAGGGCCGGCGAGAACGCTCAAAGCCGCCGCACCTAGCCGCCAAAGCTACAGCCCAAACCACCAACTCAATCGAGTCACCTACCGCAGAGGGGACAAGCACGCAACCGAGCGCCTACCCGCCACCACAAGGGTCGTGAACAAACGTCACCGTCAACGGTACCACCCACACACACACGTACACACACAAACCGCGTCTCATCTACACTCTATCTAGCACTGCTTATAAGCAGCAGTTGCGAGCTGACAAGACTTGACTAAGCAGGTTGCTGAACCTTAATGCGCCCGCCCTGCACGGCTAGCAGGGGGTGCGCTGTGCCTACCTCCCTCCACCCCTTCCTGGGCACCCCTAATCTTGCGAAGTCCTGCAGCCGCCTCCAAAACCCTGTCACCGCTTCCGCTTTAGCGATTTCTACCGGCTCAGTCTCGATACCCTCTGGGGGCCCTGCGTTGGTAACTGCCCTCAACCTCGTCCGGGCGCGTTCCATGGCCGAGAGGGCGGCTATTACCACCACGTCCCACACTGCTTGCTGCACTCCGTGAGGCGGTTCTGCTAGCCATAGCTGCTGCCGAGTGATGGTGTTCGCCATCGCCGCGTTAATCTGCTCCAGCACTGCCTGCGCCACGGGACACTCCCAGAAGTGATGTGCTCGCGGCGAGCAGGGTGCGCCGTGCGTTCCTCCGTGGGCGCCGCATCCACACGCTTCCTGCTGCTGGGCTCCACTGACGTGGCTGTTTCCAGCCAACGGTACTCCATCCACTGCCAGCCGCCACAGGACCTCCACGTGTTCCCGTTCCCACCGTATGTGCCACATCCTGCTCAGCATGGCGCGCACAGGGTTCGTGCCTGTAGGCGTGGTCGCAGTTGTCACCGCTGCGTTTGTCGTGGTGGCTGCTGCCTCGCCTCTGGCTTCCCTGGCGAAGTCTGCGTGTAGCTGGGTCCGCCGCTGTTCGATTGGTCGCAGTAGCATCGCCGTGGCCTGGCTGACTGTTAAGCGCTGGAGCCTTATGGGCATCAGCAAGCCCCTGCGCCAGCCTAGCCTGCCTACTATCTGAGCCCGCACTGCCTCCATCGTCTGCGCCGGCGGCTGACCTCCAGCGCTGAGTTGCTGCTCCACTTGCTCCGCCGCTGCTCGCCATTCTGGGCTGATGTCTGCAAGTAGCAGCTGGATAGCCTGCAGCGTCGGGCTCCTTCTGAAGCCTTCCGGCGCTGTGGGGGAGAGATGCTGACTGACCCACTGCCGCCATTCCTCCGTGTCGGCTGGCGGTGTCCCTGCTGCCACCAGGGCCCCCAATCTCACAGCGTCCCCCACTGTCTTGAGGGCGTGGCACGTGCTGAGACGCACGTGGCGCTGTTCCATACCTGGTCTCGGTGGTGCTGGGGGCTCGGCTCCCTCCGGGCTGAAGTCGGGATCCGCGCTATTCTCTTCTGCTTCCGCTGCCCGTTGGTTATTGGGCAGCAACGCGTTGGCCCAGAGCGGTGCCGCCCAGCACCAGTCTCCTGCTGCCATCGGCTGCTCCTCCACGTCTTCCAGTGGTGGCAAGTAGCCTAGTGCTGTGATGAAACGTGCCATGTCTGTGGGCAGGCCATGGGCTGGCCCTGGTCGGCTGTCTGCGTCCGCGCTGAGGGTGGTGACGGACGCCAGGCTGAGGTGCGGGTGATGCCTTTGAAGGTAGCACGTCACGACTTGCTCCCATGGGTGACGTGCTGGCTCGGCCTGTGCTGCTGCGCTAGCCAGACGTGCTGCCCATCTCGCGTTGCGAGCCCTCAGGTGCAGGGTCAGCGGCAGTAGCCCAAAGCCTCCTGTACGCGGGTGGCCGTACAGTAGTGTCCGCGGGACTCCTGTCATGCGCTGGGTTGGGTGGTTAGGGTCCGTACGGCGGTCCACGACTCCCGCCGCTGCCCGCTCCAGCAGTTCCACGGTATCATCTCCCGGCATGCCCGCGTGCTCCATGTGCCACGTCACGGTTTGCAGGGCATACCCTGACGTGGACGCCGCCCTCCCAAAAGTGCTCAGCGGCAGGCGGGATATGCATCCCATCCGCCGCTTAGCCTCCTTGAGCCGGGCCGCCCAATCCGGTTGAGCGGGTTGAGGGCTGTTGTCCACCGGCACGTTAAGTGCTACTGCCACCGTCACCAGGGCCGGTTGCTGCTGCTGTGTCGGCGCGGTTGCTGTTGGGGGCTGTGGTGGCTGCTGGGCGTTGTGGTGTTGCGTCTGGGCGTTGGGCTGGTCTGCTGTGTCTGCGCCTACCTTCAGCAGCTGCACCTTGTCCAGGTTTAACCGCTGTCCTGACGCTGACGCAAAGACGTCCATTGCTGTGAGAAAGGGCCCCAGTGCTGCCATGCTGTCAAGCAGGACCTGGCAGTCATCTGCAAACTGCACCGCCGTGGTGACGTCTGCGCTGTTCAGGTCCAGTCTGATCCCAATGCCCTGGCTTCGCAGCCAGCATAGCAGCGCTTGGGCCACGAATAGGTACAGCACCGGTGCCAGGGGGCAGCCTTGCCGTACGCCCAACTCCATGCTCACGGGACGGGATAGGCTGCCGTTGACTAGCGCCTGGGCGACTGTGGATGACAGAAGCAGGGAGACCCACCCCCGGAGCTTGGGCCCTGCGCCCAAGTGTTCCATCGCCTGCAGCAGGAAGCTGCGGTCCACCGTGTCGTACGCCTTGGCGAAGTCCAGGAAGGCAATGACCGCTGAACGGCCCTGCTGCTTCAGGAGATGAGGGATGTGGCGGAGCGTGTGGATGTTGTAGCCTATCAGTCTGCCGCTGAGGAAGGCTGTCTGCTCCACGTCAATCACCCGGCCAAGTTCATTCCCCAGCCGTGTGGCTAGTATCTTCGCCAGCATGCGGTAGTCGGAGTTGAGTAGGGTGATGGGTCGGTAGTTTCCGGCTAGCTTCGGGTCCCCCTTCTTGTACAGCACCGTGATGATGCCATCCGTGAATCGTGGCGGCATGACTCCGGATTCACCGATTGCCGAGTATAGCGCCGCTAGCAAGGGAGACAGTCTGGTGCGCCCCACCTTGTACACGTCCGCTGGTAGCCCGTCCCATCCTGGGGCTTTGCCAGGTGGCGTTCGCTTGAGCGCCGCCGCCACTTCAGCTGGGGATACTGCGGAATTTCCCACGATATCATCTGCTTCTGGGGCCAGGCGGCGGGGATGGGCGTCCAGGGCGCTGAGAACTCGGGATAAGGGATCCGCATCGGGAAGCGGCGTGGGTGGTGGTGGCGTTGGCTTGCGCGAGACGTCACGCCAGTAATCTGCCACTACTTGAGCGACCGCCGCAGGTGTCGTGACCAGCGTGTGCGGCTGGCTGGGCAGCCGCAATGCTGTGGGTCCGTTGTTGTTGCTGCGCCCGGGGTGGATGAGTGCGGTAAGGTTACCGTTGGGCCGCTCGCCTGACCGGATGAAGGCTTGCCTTGCTGCCAGGTAGGCCGGCTTTGCCTCAGCCCTCATAGCAGCCGCCAGCTCCGCCTCCGCATCTACCGCTGTTGCCAGGCGACTGGTGTTGCCTGGCGCCGCTGCCAGCGCCGCTGTCGCCTCCGCCGCTGCCGTTCGCAGTTGCTGTACCGTGGCCCCAGGACGCCGGCGCCGCATCTGCGCTTCCCTGTTCAGTCCGGCTAGCTCTTCTGTCATGCGCCGCTTGAACCCAGGCCACCACTGGATGAGAGCTTGTGGGTGTTGGTCGGGCCCTACCGGTGCTGCTGCTGTTGCCAGCTGTAGCCAGCTTGTGAACCGGTCTTTCAAATCCTCATGCGCAGTGAAGTGGGTCCGCGTCCGGCGTGGAGCATCGCTGCGCCGACGGGGGGCGATGGGCTGCAGGTGCAGGACTGGGATTCGGTGGTCTGACGGTGAACCGGTGGCGATGAAGGCCCGCTGGGTTGCTGGGAGGGCATTGGAGGGGATGTAGATTCGGTCCAGCCTTGCCCCGCCCCGTGTATCCCCGGCGCCACGGTAAAGGTATGTGTACTCCCTCCTTGCAGCGTGCAGAGCTCGGAAGCTGTCTACAAGCTGAGCTGGCGCCGTCGAGTCTCTGAGTTGCTGTGTAAGGACTGCATCCAGGGGCCTGGGCCCCGACGCGTCCAGGCTGGGGTTTTCCACAAAGTTGAAGTCGCCCGCCAGGATAAGCGTGCTGCCTGCTGCTGTAGCATCCGCCGCCACAGCGTGTATCCCCTGGCTCAACACTGCCGTGCGAATTGTGTCCGCGTCCGCACGCGCGCGTTGGGGTAGATACGTGCCGGTCACCCAAAGTTTGTGCCCACACCAGTCAAGACTGCACGAGGCCATCCACCCTTCTGGCACGTCCTCCGTCAACTGCAGGGCAGTTGTCGCCAGACTGGTGCGCGCCAGGATAGTGACACCTGCTGTGTGCGGGCCCGAGCTCGAGAAGGAGCTAGCCGCTACGGCCCATCCCCGGATGTGCCGCCATGCTGCGGACGCTTGCAGCGCGTGTTCCAGCGCCGCCTGGTCGTCGTGGTTTTCGTGGTGTGTCTCAGTCAACACCACGACATCTAAGTCTAGTTCGGCCCAACTCTGAACTGCTGCTTCCAGTTTGCGTCTGGCTGCCGCCGTCGATAGACGTAGCCCTGCCACGTTGTGTGTGGCTACCCTCAGCGGCTGGGGTCTCCCGCCCCGGCCGCCGGGTGTTTGCTGCTGTTGGGGCATTCTAGTCGTCCAGCAGGTTTGCCGGGAGCAATACAGCTGCAGGGTGGTCCGCTGCTGGGCTGCAAGGCGACATGAGCTGGAAGGGTGGGGGCGGTGAGGCCGTGTCCTGCTGCGTGCCGGGTTTGTTGCCGCGTGTGTGGCTGCGGGAGCTGGCCCGGCTGCTGCCGCCCGCGTTCACCCGAGTGGTGGCGCCGCAGTTCCAGTGCCGGCGTGCCTGGAACTCCTGATCAGTCTCCAGGCCCCCTGTGAGCTGCTTGAAGCGCCAGTCACCGCCAGTCTCCGGGTGCGGTGTGCTCATCAGCTGTTGGATGCTGCCTAGCCGCTCATCGAACTCCTCCTGGCTCTCGCCTGAGCGCATAGGCCAGGCATATCTGCCGCCTAGGCTGCGACCACGGCTGCGGCTGCGGCTGCGGCTGATGCTGGTGTGCCGTTTGGGTGAGCGCTCCGCCGATGGCGGCTTGTCCTCATCGCGTGAGCGCACCCTGCCGCGGTCGATGGGGGTAGCTAGGTTGCTGTGGGATAGGAGCGCTGGGCCCACCGGGGGCGGTCTTGGGTCCCGTGGTGCCTGTCCCATTCGTGTAGGGGCACCGAGAATGGGGTGCTGGCTCATCACCGCCTGCGTCTGGGTTGCGGTTGGTGCCTGGGCCCCCGACTGGCGCGGTGGTGCTGGCGCCTTCGCCGTTGCTGCTGTTGCTGGCGCCGTCGGCGGCTGGCCCTGTCCCGATTGGGGCTGTTGCTGACCCGCCGGCGCCAGCGCCGTCACCGTGTGCTGCGGGGGCAAAGGCGGTGGTGGCGGCGGTGGAGGTGGTGGAGGTGGTGGCGGCGGCGGCGCGGCCGCGGCCGTGGCTGTAGCTGCTGTCGTCGTCAGCGGCTGGCCCTGTCCCGATTGGGGCTGTTGCTGACCCGCCGGCGCCGGCGCCGTCACCGTGTGCTGCGGGGGCACAGGCGGTGGTGGCGGCGGTGGCGGCGGTGGCGGCGGTGGAGGTGGTGGCGGCGGCGGCGGCGGCGCGGCCGCGGCCGTGGCTGTAGCTGTTGTCGCCGTCAGCGGCTGGCCCTGTCCCGATTGGGGCTGTTGCTGACTCGCCGGCGCCGGCGCCGTCACCGTGTGCTGTGGGGGCACAGGCGGTAGGGGCGGCTGCGGCGGTGGAGGTGGTGGCGGTGGCGGCGCGGCCGCGGCCGTGGCTGTAGCTGCTGCCGGCTGGGTTTGGCCCTGCCCTGCTTTGGGCTGCTGCTGGCCCGCCGGCCCCGCTGCTGTGGCAGTTCCGCCTTGTTCGCTGTTCGCTGCTGCCGCCGCCGCGGTCTTTCCCGGCCGGCTGTAGTGTTCCGTCGCCGGCTGCTGCGCCGTGCTCATGCTGGCCAGCGCCCATAAGCGCCAGTGTCGGACCTGCTTGCGGTTCTCCACCAGGATCTGCTCGTGGCGTGGCGCGGGGCTCTGGATTGTGTACTCGTACGGCTCGGGCAGGACAATTCGGGCCTGCACTTCCGCGCCTGCGACGCTCGGCAATAACCGGACAGGTGTTGCGGCTTCAGGGAGCTGTGGTGCGTCCGCGGAGGTCACCAGCATCACATCCGCTCTGTCGGTGGGGCACCCGATGTACTTTATGTGCTTGGTGAGTAGGCCGGGGTACGTTGTCATGGCTGCAGCCGTTAGCACCGCGCGCTCCGGGTGGTACGGCATCCCTGCTAGCTGGTAAACGGTGGGCGCGACCTTCTCCCAGCCTACCAACCGGACCGTCACGTCCAGAGGTATGGTGTCCGTGCCGGTTAAAGTCATCCGGCCCAGGTACAGGTATCCGTCTAGCGCCACCGGGGAGGCTGACGGCGGCCCGGCCGAGTTCACCAGGCGCTCCAGCGTGCCGGGTGGCGCGTACACGTTGACCCGCGCGATGATGATTCTGCCGTCCTGGTGGACCCAGCTTAAGCTCTCTTTGACTCGCACTTCCCCGCTGATTCCTTCTGCGGCGTTGACGCCTGTCACCCTCGCGACGAATGCCCTCGGGATGTTGCCGAAGGCGCTCGCGAATTTTGCGTCCTTCAGCTGTTTGTCCTTGTCCCGATCTTTTGCGAGCGCAAATTGGACCTGGTAGCTAAAACCAGGTTTTACGCCTCCGCTGGCTGGCTCCGCGCGCGATGCATGTGAATGTGAGCTCGCCCGCTGTCGGTTGCTCTGCCGGTTCATTTTCTAAGTCCTGTGTTATGCTAGTAAGTCATACATGCTCGAAAATCGCCTAACGGGCAGAAAGCCGTGTTGCGTCGGTAGAATGCGAAGGGTGCTTGCAGTTGACTAGTGCAGGGGCTAAGGGCTAAGGTACTATAATATATGGCTGTGGGCGCCCGACGCCTTGCTGCGGGTGTTCAATGCTCTGACTGGTGAACGTTTCCACACGCCTAAACTTGGCTGCCTCCTAACCGGCCTTGAGCCCTTGTAACCTGTGTGCTGATTATCCTGTCCGCACCTCTCTGCCCCCACTAGTTGGGCCCCCTTCCCTGCGCTGCGTGCGCCACCTCACGGCAGCTGGCCAGCCGTCTGCAACAGGGCAGCCCTTAGCCTAAGACCCTGCAGGAACCAGCCCGCCGGACCAGACCAGTCCGTGCCCTGCAGCTGCATCTACGTCAGCTGCCTACTAGTCCCGCTCCCAGCCTGGCGAGCGAAGTCAGTGAGCGAGCCAGGTGCCCGCACTGAGCCTGTGTGAGCCCTCGAGTTCGCACCCTCTCTTCCCCTTGGTATCCCCACTTCCGCTGCTCGTGGCTCCTTTCGCCACGTATTCTATACCCGTTTACGCAAGACTTCCGCTGTAAGACGCATCTCGATCTACTTATACATCCCTTCCGCACCTCTTCCGCATCCAGGACACATCTACGGTATCGAACCAGAACCCCTCTCGTACACGGTCTGACACGCTCTGTCGCCACACAGTCGTGCTCAGTTTGCTCTCATACGATCCTTGGGCCGCTCATCTGACGTTGGAAACGCGAAAAAATTTACGGGTTTGGACGCGTTCCGCGCGGGTGACGCGAGTGTGGTATCGAGACAGGTGCTGAGAGCCTGTCTCCCCTAGTTTCCGTCAACAATGGACCCCTCCGAGAAGGCTGGGCTTACGGCCGCCAGCCTGCATGTGATTCCCCTGCTCTACCCTGAGAAGCACAACGCCCGGACATGGCTCTCCAGCATCGATAAATATGGCGAAGCCCTGCTCTGGACTGATGCCAGTAAGCTCAGTATTGCACGATGCCGCCTGGGGGCTGAGGAAGCACAGAAATGGGAATTGGCAGAGGGTGGATTTTGCACATGGGCATCCTTCAAGCAAGAATTCCTCAAGCGGTTTGCAGCAAGCACTCAAGAGCTGCACGCCAGTCTCGCAGCGTGCGTGCAGGAGAAGGGGGAGACTGTGCAGTCATATGCAGATAGGTACCGGCACCTGCTTGCGCTGCTGGATATCGACGGTAACTCTGGCACGCAGCACCTGGTACATTTCCTGGGTGGCTTGGGACCCCGGCTGGCCCGTAAGGTTTATAGGGCCCATCCAGCAAACCTCCGGCAAGCTATCGACGAAGCCATTTACCTGAGCAACCACAAATGGAAGGGCCATCGGCACGTCGTCACCCCAGAGCGCGCCAGCAGCCCAGTCGACACGAATTATGATCAGTGCACGCCCAAAGCCTCGCCACGGTATGCCACTGCGGGGCCGGCTTAGTCCTGACGGAGAGAAAATCATGTTCGACCGGTTCTCGGTCTCACACACCCTGAGGCCCTAGCGATATCCGCTGTTATACCCGAATAAAATATTGGCAGATTCGAGGTTATCGTGATGACGACCCAGCGACGTTTCTTTGATATCTTCGACAGTGGTGCAGACCGGGACCGCGACACCACGTTCCCTGGCATATAGCGACAATTATGGGTGGCATAAAATACCAGAATATCGAGCTGTGAAGGTCCCAGCGTTTGTGGGTTCATCACTGGCGCCTCTGAGACCAGGCCAGCCCACGCCAAACACTCCTGCACATAGCGCTCTGTAACCAGTTTATCAACTCTTCTGTTGATATGTACAATGATTGATACGTAGTGATTGGCTCGCTATAAGTGCGCTTCGCGGAGTTTAAATTTTTCACTCGCATGTTGACGGAATACAGTCTGCTGTCTGAAATAAATCGTTTTATGCAACAACAACAACAGTATGGCGCTGAATGGCACGCAGACACATCGCGCGGTAGACTAAGTCCATGCTGGATCCAGTTCTGACTCCGGCTGTCTCAGTTAAGTATCCTTTCTAGAGTTTCTACCTCCTGTAACAGTCTAGTTACGGAGTACGGACGTAAGCGAGCTCCGAACGTTCCATTAAGGGTAGGTGAAGTACCCGCCCAGCAACTGTGGCGGAGGCGCACCCCACGCGGGTATCACTCCGGTGGAGACCCGTCAAGGTTGTGCCGACATGGTTTGCCCGAGGTGCAAGCATGACGCACGAGAAACTGCTCCCTCGTACCAGCCCCGCTGAGCACGACGGAAGATCGAGACCCGCTGCAGTCCGCCCGTTATGGGCGCTGTTGGCGCCTGAGGGACCAGGCGTTTCACACACACCGAGGTTGCACAGCTGTACAGGAGGATTGGGTCACCGCCCAAAACGGTTGCGGACGCAAATTAGCTACTGCATGCAACGAGTACAAACAGTCTGGCTTTGATGGGTAAAGTGAAAGCCGTGCTCGCGAGCTGACCACAAGCAGGGGCAGCGAGCCAGCGACCCGCCCGTGGTTTGTGGGGGCGGTGTGCTGCGCCACTAAGTCACCACTCGATTTGGGTAGGGCCATGAACCACGACCGCCTAAGACTTGAGTCAGAACTGATGTCCCAGGGAAATCCAAGTGCGCGGGAGGCCGGAAAACGCGCGGAGAACGGCGAGGGGAACTATGACGAGTCAAGGGGTGTTTGGGCGGGTTCGTGCCTCGGCACGCCGCCGTGGAGTGCGGCGGCGCACTGTTGACAACGGCGGAGTGAATGCTCGAAGGTTAGAAGTAGCGACCCACTTGCCCGGTAACGCCGTCGGGCGGCGACATTTCTTAACTTAGGCCGACGGTTCTAAGCTTAGATTGACGGGCCGCCGATGGCCCTTAACTTAGACCAGTCAGACTGCGAAGGTTCTTAGCTTAGACTGTCGGCGTGCTGCATTGGCTGTACGGTGTACGACTGGGGCCCTCGCCAAGAGTATAAAAGGAGGCCCCTGCTAGCCGTGACAGGCAGACCCAGAGCCGCACCGACACATGCACAACGGTGAACACACGGTTGACTGGTGAACGTTTCCACACGCCTAAACTTGGCTGCCTCCTAACCGGCCTTGAGCCCTTGTAACCTGTGTGCTGATTATCCTGTCCGCACCTCTCTGCCCCCACTAGTTGGGCCCCTTCCCTGCGCTGCGTGCGCCACCTCACGGCAGCTGGCCAGCCGTCTGCAACAGGGCAGCCCTTAGCCTAAGACCCTGCAGGAACCAGCCCGCCGGACCAGACCAGTCCGTGCCCTGCAGCTGCATCTACGTCAGCTGCCTACTAGTCCCGCTCCCAGCCTGGCGAGCGAAGTCAGTGAGCGAGCCAGGTGCCCGCACTGAGCCTGTGTGAGCCATCGAGTTCGCACCCTCTCTTCCCCTTGGTATCCCCACTTCCGCTGCTCGTGGCTCCTTTCGCCACGTATTCTATACCCGTTTACGCAAGACTTCCGCTGTAAGACGCATCTCGATCTACTTATACATCCCTTCCGCACCTCTTCCGCATCCAGGACACATCTACGGTATCGAACCAGAACCCCTCTCGTACACGGTCTGACACGCTCTGTCGCCACACAGTCGTGCTCAGTTTGCTCTCATACGATCCTTGGGCCGCTCATCTGACGTTGGAAACGCGAAAAAATTTACGGGTTTGGACGCGTTCCGCGCGGGTGACGCGAGTGTGGTATCGAGACAGGTGCTGAGAGCCTGTCTCCCCTAGTTTCCGTCAACAATGGACCCCTCCGAGAAGGCTGGGCTTACGGCCGCCAGCCTGCATGTGATTCCCCTGTTCTACCCTGAGAAGCACAACGCCCGGACATGGCTCTCCAGCATCGATAAATATGGCGAAGCCCTGCTCTGGACTGATGCCAGTAAGCTCAGTATTGCACGATGCCGCCTGGGGGCTGAGGAAGCACAGAAATGGGAATTGGCAGAGGGTGGATTTTGCACATGGGCATCCTTCAAGCAAGAATTCCTCAAGCGGTTTGCAGCAAGCACTCAAGAGCTGCACGCCAGTCTCGCAGCGTGCGTGCAGGAGAAGGGGGAGACTGTGCAGTCATATGCAGATAGGTACCGGCACCTGCTTGCGCTGCTGGATATCGACGGTAACTCTGGCACGCAGCACCTGGTACATTTCCTGGGTGGCTTGGGACCCCGGCTGGCCCGTAAGGTTTATAGGGCCCATCCAGCAAACCTCCGGCAAGCTATCGACGAAGCCATTTACCTGAGCAACCACAAATGGAAGGGCCATCGGCACGTCGTCACCCCAGAGCGCGCCAGCAGCCCAGTCGACACGAATTATGATCAGTGCACGCCCAAAGCCTCGCCACGGTATGCCACTGCGGGGCCGGCTTAGTCCTGACGGAGAGAAAATCATGTTCGACCGGTTCTCGGTCTCACACACCCTGAGGCCCTAGCGATATCCGCTGTTATACCCGAATAAAATATTGGCAGATTCGAGGTTATCGTGATGACGACCCAGCGACGTTTCTTTGATATCTTCGACAGTGGTGCAGACCGGGACCGCGACACCACGTTCCCTGGCATATAGCGACAATTATGGGTGGCATAAAATACCAGAATATCGAGCTGTGAAGGTCCCAGCGTTTGTGGGTTCATCACTGGCGCCTCTGAGACCAGGCCAGCCCACGCCAAACACTCCTGCACATAGCGCTCTGTAACCAGTTTATCAACTCTTCTGTTGATATGTACAATGATTGATACGTAGTGATTGGCTCGCTATAAGTGCGCTTCGCGGAGTTTGGATTTTTCACTCGCATGTTGACGGAATACAGTCTGCTGTCTGAAATAAATCGTTTTATGCAACAACAACAACAGTATGGCGCTGAATGGCACGCAGACACATCGCGCGGTAGACTAAGTCCATGCTGGATCCAGTTCTGACTCCGGCTGTCTCAGTTAAGTATCCTTTCTAGAGTTTCTACCTCCTGTAACAGTCTAGTTACGGAGTACGGACGTAAGCGAGCTCCGAACGTTCCATTAAGGGTAGGTGAAGTACCCGCCCAGCAACTGTGGCGGAGGCGCACCCCACGCGGGTATCACTCCGGTGGAGACCCGTCAAGGTTGTGCCGACATGGTTTGCCCGAGGTGCAAGCATGACGCACGAGAAACTGCTCCCTCGTACCAGCCCCGCTGAGCACGACGGAAGATCGAGACCCGCTGCAGTCCGCCCGTTATGGGCGCTGTTGGCGCCTGAGGGACCAGGCGTTTCACACACACCGAGGTTGCACAGCTGTACAGGAGGATTGGGTCACCGCCCAAAACGGTTGCGGACGCAAATTAGCTACTGCATGCAACGAGTACAAACAGTCTGGCTTTGATGGGTAAAGTGAAAGCCGTGCTCGCGAGCTGACCACAAGCAGGGGCAGCGAGCCAGCGACCCGCCCGTGGTTTGTGGGGGCGGTGTGCTGCGCCACTAAGTCACCACTCGATTTGGGTAGGGCCATGAACCACGACCGCCTAAGACTTGAGTCAGAACTGATGTCCCAGGGAAATCCAAGTGCGCGGGAGGCCGGAAAACGCGCGGAGAACGGCGAGGGGAACTATGACGAGTCAAGGGGTGTTTGGGCGGGTTCGTGCCTCGGCACGCCGCCGTGGAGTGCGGCGGCGCACTGTTGACAACGGCGGAGTGAATGCTCGAAGGTTAGAAGTAGCGACCCACTTGCCCGGTAACGCCGTCGGGCGGCGACATTTCTTAACTTAGGCCGACGGTTCTAAGCTTAGATTGACGGGCCGCCGATGGCCCTTAACTTAGACCAGTCAGACTGCGAAGGTTCTTAGCTTAGACTGTCGGCGTGCTGCATTGGCTGTACGGTGTACGACTGGGGCCCTCGCCAAGAGTATAAAAGGAGGCCCCTGCTAGCCGTGACAGGCAGACCCAGAGCCGCACCGACACATGCACAACGGTGAACACACGGTTGACTGGTGAACGTTTCCACACGCCTAAACTTGGCTGCCTCCTAACCGGCCTTGAGCCCTTGTAACCTGTGTGCTGATTATCCTGTCCGCACCTCTCTGCCCCCACTAGTTGGGCCCCCTTCCCTGCGCTGCGTGCGCCACCTCACGGCAGCTGGCCAGCCGTCTGCAACAGGGCAGCCCTTAGCCTAAGACCCTGCAGGAACCAGCCCGCCGGACCAGACCAGTCCGTGCCCTGCAGCTGCATCTACGTCAGCTGCCTACTAGTCCCGCTCCCAGCCTGGCGAGCGAAGTCAGTGAGCGAGCCAGGTGCCCGCACTGAGCCTGTGTGAGCCCTCGAGTTCGCACCCTCTCTTCCCCTTGGTATCCCCACTTCCGCTGCTCGTGGCTCCTTTCGCCACGTATTCTATACCCGTTTACGCAAGACTTCCGCTGTAAGACGCATCTCGATCTACTTATACATCCCTTCCGCACCTCTTCCGCATCCAGGACACATCTACGGTATCGAACCAGAACCCCTCTCGTACACGGTCTGACACGCTCTGTCGCCACACAGTCGTGCTCAGTTTGCTCTCATACGATCCTTGGGCCGCTCATCTGACGTTGGAAACGCGAAAAAATTTACGGGTTTGGACGCGTTCCGCGCGGGTGACGCGAGTGTGGTATCGAGACAGGTGCTGAGAGCCTGTCTCCCCTAGTTTCCGTCAACAATGGACCCCTCCGAGAACGCTGGGCTTACGGCCGCCAGCCTGCATGTGATTCCCCTGTTCTACCCTGAGAAGCACAACGCCCGGACATGGCTCTCCAGCATCGATAAATATGGCGAAGCCCTGCTCTGGACTGATGCCAGTAAGCTCAGTATTGCACGATGCCGCCTGGGGGCTGAGGAAGCACAGAAATGGGAATTGGCAGAGGGTGGATTTTGCACATGGGCATCCTTCAAGCAAGAATTCCTCAAGCGGTTTGCAGCAAGCACTCAAGAGCTGCACGCCAGTCTCGCAGCGTGCGTGCAGGAGAAGGGGGAGACTGTGCAGTCATATGCAGATAGGTACCGGCACCTGCTTGCGCTGCTGGATATCGACGGTAACTCTGGCACGCAGCACCTGGTACATTTCCTGGGTGGCTTGGGACCCCGGCTGGCCCGTAAGGTTTATAGGGCCCATCCAGCAAACCTCCGGCAAGCTATCGACGAAGCCATTTACCTGAGCAACCACAAATGGAAGGGCCATCGGCACGTCGTCACCCCAGAGCGCGCCAGCAGCCCAGTCGACACGAATTATGATCAGTGCACGCCCAAAGCCTCGCCACGGTATGCCACTGCGGGGCCGGCTTAGTCCTGACGGAGAGAAAATCATGTTCGACCGGTTCTCGGTCTCACACACCCTGAGGCCCTAGCGATATCCGCTGTTATACCCGAATAAAATATTGGCAGATTCGAGGTTATCGTGATGACGACCCAGCGACGTTTCTTTGATATCTTCGACAGTGGTGCAGACCGGGACCGCGACACCACGTTCCCTGGCATACAGCGACAATTATGGGTGGCATAAAATACCAGAATATCGAGCTGTGAAGGTCCCAGCGTTTGTGGGTTCATCACTGGCGCCTCTGAGACCAGGCCAGCCCACGCCAAACACTCCTGCACATAGCGCTCTGTAACCAGTTTATCAACTCTTCTGTTGATATGTACAATGATTGATACGTAGTGATTGGCTCGCTATAAGTGCGCTTCGCGGAGTTTGGATTTTTCACTCGCATGTTGACGGAATACAGTCTGCTGTCTGAAATAAATCGTTTTATGCAACAACAACAACAGTATGGCGCTGAATGGCACGCAGACACATCGCGCGGTAGACTAAGTCCATGCTGGATCCAGTTCTGACTCCGGCTGTCTCAGTTAAGTATCCTTTCTAGAGTTTCTACCTCCTGTAACAGTCTAGTTACGGAGTACGGACGTAAGCGAGCTCCGAACGTTCCATTAAGGGTAGGTGAAGTACCCGCCCAGCAACTGTGGCGGAGGCGCACCCCACGCGGGTATCACTCCGGTGGAGACCCGTCAAGGTTGTGCCGACATGGTTTGCCCGAGGTGCAAGCATGACGCACGAGAAACTGCTCCCTCGTACCAGCCCCGCTGAGCACGACGGAAGATCGAGACCCGCTGCAGTCCGCCCGTTATGGGCGCTGTTGGCGCCTGAGGGACCAGGCGTTTCACACACACCGAGGTTGCACAGCTGTACAGGAGGATTGGGTCACCGCCCAAAACGGTTGCGGACGCAAATTAGCTACTGCATGCAACGAGTACAAACAGTCTGGCTTTGATGGGTAAAGTGAAAGCCGTGCTCGCGAGCTGACCACAAGCAGGGGCAGCGAGCCAGCGACCCGCCCGTGGTTTGTGGGGGCGGTGTGCTGCGCCACTAAGTCACCACTCGATTTGGGTAGGGCCATGAACCACGACCGCCTAAGACTTGAGTCAGAACTGATGTCCCAGGGAAATCCAAGTGCGCGGGAGGCCGGAAAACGCGCGGAGAACGGCGAGGGGAACTATGACGAGTCAAGGGGTGTTTGGGCGGGTTCGTGCCTCGGCACGCCGCCGTGGAGTGCGGCGGCGCACTGTTGGACTTCGCCGGCGGTTGACAGCATGACCGCGATGCTTGTGCAATATATATAGTTAATATTGGATATAAATATGCAGATACAGAAGTGGGTGAGCTTGTGGGTACAACGGCGGAGTGAATGCTCGAAGGTTAGAAGTAGCGACCCACTTGCCCGGTAACGCCGTCGGGCGGCGACATTTCTTAACTTAGGCCGACGGTTCTAAGCTTAGATTGACGGGCCGCCGATGGCCCTTAACTTAGACCAGTCAGACTGCGAAGGTTCTTAGCTTAGACTGTCGGCGTGCTGCATTGGCTGTACGGTGTACGACTGGGGCCCTCGCCGAGAGTATAAAAGGAGGCCCCTGCTAGCCGTGACAGGCAGACCCAGAGCCGCACCGACACATGCACAACGGTGAACACACGGTTGACTGGTGAACGTTTCCACACGCCTAAACTTGGCTGCCTCCTAACCGGCCTTGAGCCCTTGTAACCTGTGTGCTGATTATCCTGTCCGCACCTCTCTGCCCCCACTAGTTGGGCCCCCTTCCCTGCGCTGCGTGCGCCACCTCACGGCAGCTGGCCAGCCGTCTGCAACAGGGCAGCCCTTAGCCTAAGACCCTGCAGGAACCAGCCCGCCGGACCAGACCAGTCCGTGCCCTGCAGCTGCATCTACGTCAGCTGCCTACTAGTCCCGCTCCCAGCCTGGCGAGCGAAGTCAGTGAGCGAGCCAGGTGCCCGCACTGAGCCTGTGTGAGCCCTCGAGTTCGCACCCTCTCTTCCCCTTGGTATCCCCACTTCCGCTGCTCGTGGCTCCTTTCGCCACGTATTCTATACCCGTTTACGCAAGACTTCCGCTGTAAGACGCATCTCGATCTACTTATACATCCCTTCCGCACCTCTTCCGCATCCAGGACACATCTACGGTATCGAACCAGAACCCCTCTCGTACACGGTCTGACACGCTCTGTCGCCACACAGTCGTGCTCAGTTTGCTCTCATACGATCCTTGGGCCGCTCATCTGACGTTGGAAACGCGAAAAAATTTACGGGTTTGGACGCGTTCCGCGCGGGTGACGCGAGTGGGTTGCACACTTGCACAGCCCTTCTCCCGCCAAGGTGACGCTGAACAAGTATGTTGCTAGTGGAAGTAATATTGGGCATGGGTGCTTTCGCTGCGGGGTCTGATTGCTCGCAATGCTGACCAAATCCGCTTGACTGTCCTCGTCTCTCAACTCAAACTTGTCAACTCCTTATGGCTGTTCTGAGAACAAACTTCCGGTGGCGGGGGTTTGCGGGCAATCGCGATGAAATGAACTTGTTCTATAACAAGTTGATCCGATCAACAGCAATCGTGCACCCCCGTAGCTCCCGCTAGCAGCAATACCTAGCAAACTGCAAGGGCTACTAGTAGGGCTTTGCGGGAGGGAAAACGGGGGTCAAACCGCGATAGCTGTAAACCCGTTGTTACACTGTCGCACACACACACACACACTCTCTCTGTCACACAGACACACACTCTCTGTCACACACACACGCACACACACACACACACACACACACACACACACACACACACACACACACACACACACACACACACACACACACACACACACACACACACACACACACACACACACACACACACACACACACACACACACACACACACACACACACACACACACACACACACACACACACACACACACACACACACACACTACTCACAATAGTGAATGAGTAGCGGCAACACAGGGGGAGCAGGTCGAGCAAGCGCGAATGCGCCATCTCCCTCGCGCGCGCCCGGCAAGCAACCTATGTTCGCTTCTCCTGCCTCGGAGCTTCAATTTGAATTATCTTCTTAGCACGCGTAAAACGATCGCAGCGATGCCAGCGACGAGAAAGTCCCTCTGCCGGCGGCTGGCGAGGTCGACTGTGGCGTTTACTCGCATGCGAGGTTTACTAAATAACTTTGAGTTGTAAATTATGGTGTCGTATTTCCATGCAGATCTGTAGTTGCAAAGGAAGGAGGCAGAACGCGGAGCAAAAATGCAACATTGTACACGTCGCTGTCGCCTTGGGTCCCAAGGCGTCTACAAATTCAAAAAGCGTCCAAAAGTGCATTAGGCAATTTTATGGCTTTTTCGCACAGTGTCGCTCGGCGTCTGCTGTAAATTCGGTGGGGGTGGTGCGCAGACTCGCTTCCAAAATTTCCGGCAAAAAAATAATTCCGTCTGGGTTGTATATTCAGCGACCAAGGGTCGTTTTTGGGTCCGGTTTCGTTTTCTGACTAGGCAGCACAAAGGCGGGCCTGCCGGCGCCGCTGAAGTGGAGTCTGTGATGTTGGAGTTTGGATCCTGGTCGGCCGCAGACTTCGCCAGCGATGAGACTTCCGCTGATTTAGTAAATCATACGAATATAAAGAATTGTGAGAATTTAATTGAAGGCACGATGGAGGAAATTCGGGGGGAACGAGCCAGGGTTCGTCGCGGACTTGGTCGGCGAGGGGCGTTTTCACGACTTAAATAGTTTATAGATCAGATTGGTATTACGTTGATCAGTTAGGAGGCGCGGTTGAGGAGGCGCGGTTCGCGCTGCAAGTCGTCGCTCGGCGAAGCCGTTTTCCGCGTTCCTACGCGAGCTATGAGCTTTTGCGGCTATTTTGCATCGTGCGGAAGTTGCACCGGGAGGAATAGGTAGGAATTTCGGGACCAACGCATCGACAGACCCAGGGTCGTTCCCTTGGTCTCGGAACCCGGCAGTTGGTGACTGAGGAGCTCCTTAAAGCCGGGGTCTGTCCAGACCCCGGTGTAAGACGTCTGTGATGTGAAGTTTGGGCGAGCTTGGATCCAGGCCGCGGTTACCTCGGCGTCGCTGGCAACTTCGGCTCCCTTGTAGTTTGTATGCGGTATTAAAATTGTAAGGTTAAAATTGGAGGGATGGAGGGATTGAGGAAAGAAATCGCGGGCGAAATGTAGGAGCTAATTATATCATACATGTTTGTCGCGCGCTGCTCGCACCCGGGCGTTTTCAAGGCGCCGAGAGGCGTTATGGGGCTCTGAGGTATAGTTTTATACGATGAAATTTGCCCGGGGCGCTATCTCGGCGTCTCCAGGGAGTGCGCGTCCGGCGACCCAGGGTCGGCGAACCCGCGCAGATGGTTGACAGAGGGGCGTCTTAAAGGCGGACGATGTGTTGTGTTTCTGTTTGATGCGGATGACGGCGGACCACTGGCCTGTCCACGCCGTGTTGTGCGGGGGCACCACCACCAAAAGACCTAAAACTGAAGCATTGCTTCTTTGGACTTGGCAATGAGGAAGCTGTGCGGTGTGGCTGTGACGGGTCATGCATCCGGGTGTCTGACTTGGTTTCGACACACTGTGCGTGGAGTTGCCGGACTGAGGACTTGAAAGTGGGCAGCGAAACCTGGCGGTGGTTTCCGGTCGCAGGGTGGATCCCTCTGGCTTATGTCAGCCCAGGGCCCGAGTATGCCCCTTGCTCGCTTGCGAGCTCGGCGTGTCCTTTCCTGTAAACACGCAATCTTAAAGGCGGGCCTGGCGGCGCCGCTGTAAAGGAGTCTGTGTTGTGCGCGCGGGGTTTGGATCCAGGTTCGTGCCGAACTCGTCGCCGAGGCTGTTGTACGCTGCCATTGAATTTGTATATAGGTATTTCTTATTTCATATTACAAGATACCGTACGAAACTTATAACGAGAGGATTGCGGCCATATTTCGGGGAGCCCTTGTCAAGTAAGAGTCACTGAGAAGTCACTGAGTCACTGAGAAGTATGAACTTGTCGCCGGGAGCCGCATTCTTCCAGTTGTTTTATATTTTATATACTCCTATACAAGGTATATGTGAAGAAAATAGTTTGACCGCAAAGTACCAGTTTTTTGGTTTTGGTCGCTCTGAAAATTAATTGCATTTGGTTCTTTGTTACAACGACAATAAGAACGTTCTTTCGGAATTCGATATTACCGATGCGCGACCCGGGGTCGGCGTTTGGGCGCAGTTGGTGACTGAGGAGCTCCTTAAAAACGGGCGCGATTAAGGGGCAGAAGGATCGACAGTCCCAGGGTCATTTTCGGCATCCGCGCAGTTGGTGACTGAGGAGCTCCTTAAATATCAGAACAGAACCTGCTCTCTATCGTGAAGCCGAGGAAACGATTAAAATTTTTGTCAGCGAACTTCACTTTCACTGCTGAATGGATTGCGCACTTCTTCGCAACCTCCCACTCCCCCTCGCCCCGCTCGCCCCCTCATCCCATAGTCCCAAAAGGGGCAAGCCGGGGTACTGCGTAGCGGTAGGGGTTTCGGGTCAACGGAGCTGAGGGTGGGTTGGGTGCCGGAGCACCCCGGGCGTTTCTCAGCCAAGACCGGCCTGGTAGTCTGACGCATTTGTGGCTGCCCTTTGGCATAGTCTGCCCTGGCGTCGAGTGCTGGTTAAGTTGTTGTTGAGGCTGTGAAAGGCTGCGGGGTCGCTGGACTCAGCCCCGTAGCCACCTGTCGCTGTGCTGTTTCGTGCGGTGTGCGCCAGCCCAGCGCGCCGTCAGCCCAGCAGTTCAAACAGTATAGCTTACAGCCTCCTGGCGGTCTTGGGCCGGCTCATCTATCAGCGGTTACCATCTCTCGGAGGTAATGTGGCCGCGCATTTCGCTTTACCGCTCACCCCCGTCTCCTGCTGCTTGCGAGACACGACTTCCACGTCTGGTGGCGTGCTTACGTTTTCGTTTCGCAATTTAGAGCATGTCCGTGTCGTCTGTCCGGTGCTCGTGTTGCTGCGGTGCTGGCCCTCCAGCCTAGAGCTTTGTGAGCCCGCTGGGCCCTGCGTTGTAGTACCAGCAGTAACCCTTCTGAGGCTACTGGCGTGGTCCAGGTTGGTTGGAGCGTCCCCCCGGTGGACTCCAGAGCTTGGCTGCGCTCTGGGCAGGGGAGACGCGTGATAGCGGCAGCGTGTGGCCTAAATGCCTCGCTGTCGCTGGCTGTCCCGAGTACTCGCTCACGAGACTCGTCAGGCCGCCTGTAAACCCGTTGTTACACACACACACACACACACACACACACACACACACACACACACTCTGTCGCACACACATAACAGCCGTAGGTGGTCCTTCGGGTGCGAGTCGCCCGGTCCTTCAAGGAATGCCGCATATATGACAACTTAGGCACCGGTCACTCAGCAACACCCCATTTACCCGGCAGCTCAATACGAGAACCCGTGACAACAACACCGGTTACCTGCCATGTAGCAGGTTGGGGCCGGTGTAGACTGACACGTGAATGCAATCCTCACCTTGAACTTGTAACCAACTGGCGTAGGAAGCGCTTGAATACTGACAAGACACGATGGGCCTTGTACTTGAATGAACATGTCTAACATATAAATAGCTGACACCTTCGCACCTATGTGACCGTTTAGTAGGGCAGGCTTGCATGCACAGCCTGACAAGCAGGTTACATTAGCACGAGTCATAGTTGTATATGAGCGTAAATACTGGATAACAACTCTCGTATTTCGTTCCGCAATCGCATCTGATGTGTTAAGTTTCAAAACAAGCGGTGGGCTAGGCGAGAAGGTAACGTAGCCCCACTTAGGACGGCCTGAGGATCCTTCGTCCACCATGTTCCAGCCGTTCGCCTGAACGACAATAGCCTGCATATGGATGCCCTGGATACATACATCAGAAGAAGAATGTTCATTGCCTGTAACAAATGATAATTTACAGCATCAACATAATCGGACATCACAAATTGACATACCGGTATACATAGGAGGCGGAAGAGGAAGAGAGTGTGGCATTACTTCGTCAGATGCAGTCAAACTTGAAAACACCGCCTCTTGTACAAGATACACAAGAAGATCAGCTGCAACTTTATGACCGCTGTCACCAGGATGCTTGTCCCTACACCCAGGGCCAAATTAGTTGAGTGCAATGCCGCCGCGATACGAAGACCTCACACAAATAATTGCTCCCATTGCCAACCCGGAACGCGGGACATTGCAAGTTCATAAACAGCGTTGCGCACGGAAAGCGTTGGAAACCCATAATATGCCGCAAGTGCATTTTCAACGTCCTCGCTGCACCAAGGTTCTTTACGACCTTCCAAGAGTTCCATCACATTGTGCATTCTTACTCAGTTCTGTAAAACATGGGCGTAGATGAATTCTCCGGGAATGGATGAACACCATCGGCCGGGTAATGTAAGAAAACGATGACGGGGTCATTTGGGAGCCTTTTGGTCAAACGTATAAGTTTTTCACGAGCTGAAATAACGCGTCAGTGTCGACAGTGTACGCAACCTCACAGCATGTACGTACCGAGTGATGGGGCATTACGATCAATGTGAGAATCATAACCTTCATTCACGTCATACTCAACAATAATAAGGTCCTATTGCAACCAACAATCAAACAGCAAAATACGGATCATGACATGCAACTTACAGCATCCATATCAATTGAATTCTTCCAGCAGTGCACCTGGCAAAATAAGGTAAGAATATGCATGCATGAATTCCAACAACACTAACCATGTACCCAGGGCCAGTGGCGGATACAGCCCCATTTCTCGCTACAATTTTAGCATTGCTAACTGCTGCCTGTGCATGTCCTTTTGTTATCATCATGGTATTTCGGTGAATAAGCAATACATACAAGATACGAAGTGAACAAAGAAAAAAAGGTGTTACTTTCGTTGGTGGCCCCAGCTCCTGCCGATATGCTGCCACCAACCAAGCCAATTTTTACAACCCGTTCTGTATCCGCCATGAGCTTGATAAAACGACGCATGCCCTGCATGTTGCTGCGATAACTTAATCCATTTGCGAGATACCTTTCTGGGATAAGAAACTGGTAACTAGACAGGAATGGAGAAAGTATTAAATTTGAAGCTTCATTGAAACCTTTAACTTTTCTGACCCATAGGCTGGTGTCGTTAACATGACAGCAGGTTTTGGGCCGGCTTCCAGGTATTCCTAAAACAACTGGAAGGAGTAAGACATGAAAGATCAATTTCAACATGATGCCGAGTTGGTTATGTGCACAAACACCCAGTATGTGGACGCCGGGTGCTTGTGCAGGGTGACAGCGTGGAGCGCCAAAACAAGTCCACGCATGCGAGCCATGTCAAAGTGTTATATGTAGGAGTTTCCGGAGTGCACTATCACAACGCGACTTGGGAACGCGTGGGAATGCAGGGGGATGCGTGGTGTGGCATGGGGAATCAAGGGAGGGGCTGGGCAGGCACGGGGACGCAACGGGAGGCTTGGTTACGCCTGCATTATCCTCGCGGGAGACGGGGGGACATGTGGGAATGCGTGTTGTGGCGTGGGGAGTCAAGGGAGGGGCTGGGCAGGCATGGGGACTCGACGGGAGGCTTGGGTACACCTGCAAAATCATCGCGGGGGACATGGGGTTGCGTGGGAATGCGTGGGACCGAGTGGTGTGGCGTGGGGAGTGAAGGGAGAGGCTGGGCAGGCATGGGGACGCGACAGGAGGCTTTATTATGCCTGCATTATCCTCGCGGGCGACGTGGGAACGCGTGGGGACGCGTCCGACCACGTGGTGCGGCGTGGAGAGTCAAGGGAGGGGCTGGGCAGGTATGGCGACGCGACGGGAGGCTTGTTTACGCCTACAAATATCATCACGGGCGATGTGGGACGCGTGGGAGCATGTGGTGTTGCGTTGGGAGTCAAGGGAGGGGCTGGGCAAGCATGGCGATGCGACGTGAGCCTTGCAAACGCCTGCAAAATCATCGCGGGGGACGTGGGACGCGTGGGGCCATGTGGTGTGGCATGGGTGTGAAGGGAGGGGCTGGGCAGGCGTGGGGACGCGACGGGAGGCTTGGTTGATGATGATGGTGTTACAGGAGGATGCGTGGACATCTCAGCCCTGTAACGAGACTAAGTGAGCCGCTAGGGCTCATCGTCTCAGACCACCCGAAACCGAAAGCAAGCGAACCCACATAGGGGGGAACCAAGCAGACTACCGCAGATCCATTGTGTAGTTGTGCCCTTGTGTACGTAATGCGTTTGTGCCATAGTGTCCGTTGTTCCGTTGTGCTATAATGTGCGTAGTGTTGACCGTAATGTAGTTTTGTTCGTAGTGACCTTATGTAGTAATAGACAACATATATTATAGTACCTTAGCCCTTAGCCCCTGCACTAGTCAACTGCAAGCACCCTTCGCATTCTACCGACGCAACACGGCTTTCTGCCCGTTAGGCGATTTTCGAGCATGTATGACTTACTAGCATAACACAGGACTTAGAAAATGAACCGGCAGAGCAACCGACAGCGGGCGAGCTCACATTCACATGCATCGCGCGCGGAGCCAGCCAGCGGAGGCGTAAAACCTGGTTTTAGCTACCAGGTCCAATTTGCGCTCGCAAAAGATCGGGACAAGGACAAACAGCTGAAGGACGCAAAATTCGCGAGCGCCTTCGGCAACATCCCGAGGGCATTCGTCGCGAGGGTGACAGGCGTCAACGCCGCAGAAGGAATCAGCGGGGAAGTGCGAGTCAAAGAGAGCTTAAGCTGGGTCCACCAGGACGGCAGAATCATCATCGCGCGGGTCAACGTGTACGCGCCACCCGGCACGCTGGAGCGCCTGGTGAACTCGGCCGGGCCGCCGTCAGCCTCCCCGGTGGCGCTAGACGGATACCTGTACCTGGGCCGGATGACTTTAACCGGCACGGACACCATACCTCTGGACGTGACGGTCCGGTTGGTAGGCTGGGAGAAGGTCGCGCCCACCGTTTACCAGCTAGCAGGGATGCCGTACCACCCGGAGCGCGCGGTGCTAACGGCTGCAGCCATGACAACGTACCCCGGCCTACTCACCAAGCACATAAAGTACATCGGGTGCCCCACCGACAGAGCGGATGTGATGCTGGTGACCTCCGCGGACGCACCAAAGCTCCCTGAAGCCGCAACACCTGTCCGGTTATTGCCGAGCGTCGCAGGCGCGGAGGTGCAGGCCCGAATTGTCCTGCCCGAGCCGTACGAGTACACAATCCAGAGCCCCGCGCCACGCCACGAGCAGATCCTGGTGGAGAACCGCAAGCAGGTCCGACACTGGCGCTTATGGGCGCTGGCCAGCATGAGCACGGCGCAGCAGCCGGCGACGGAACACTACAGCCGGCCGGGAAAGACCGCGGCGGCGGCAGCAGCGAACAGCGAACAAGGCGGAACTGCCACAGCAGCGGGGCCGGCGGGCCAGCAGCAGCCCAAAGCAGGGCAGGGCCAAACCCAGCCGGCAGCAGCTACAGCCACGGCCGCGGCCGCGCCGCCACCGCCACCACCTCCACCGCCGCAGCCGCCCCTACCGCCTGTGCCCCCACAGCACACGGTGACGGCGCCGGCGCCGGCGGGTCAGCAACAGCCCCAATCGGGACAGGGCCAGCCGCTGACGGCGACAACAGCTACAGCCACGGCCGCGGCCGCGCCGCCGCCGCCGCCGCCACCACCTCCACCGCCGCCACCGCCGCCACCGCCGCCACCACCGCCTGTGCCCCCGCAGCACACGGTGACGGCGCCGGCGCCGGCGGGTCAGCAACAGCCCCAATCGGGACAGGGCCAGCCGCTGACGACGACAGCAGCTACAGCCACGGCCGCGGCCGCGCCGCCGCCGCCACCACCTCCACCACCTCCACCGCTGCCACCACCGCCTTTGCCCCCGCAGCACACGGTGACGGCGCTGGCGCCGGCGGGTCAGCAACAGCCCCAATCGGGACAGGGCCAGCCGCCGACGGCGCCAGCAACAGCAGCAACGGCGAAGGCGCCAGCACCACCGCGCCAGTCGGGGGCCCAGGCACCAACCGCAACCCAGACGCAGGCGGTGATGAGCCAGCACCCCATTCTCGGTGCCCCTACACGAATGGGACAGGCACCACGGGACCCAAGACCGCCCCCGGTGGGCCCAGCGCTCCTATCCCACAGCAACCTAGCTACCCCCATCGACCGCGGCAGGGTGCGCTCACGCGATGAGGACAAGCCGCCATCGGCGGAGCGCTCACCCAAACGGCACACCAGCATCAGCCGCAGCCGCAGCCGCAGCCGTGGTCGCAGCCTAGGCGGCAGATATGCCTGGCCTATGCGCTCAGGCGAGAGCCAGGAGGAGTTCGATGAGCGGCTAGGCAGCATCCAACAGCTGATGAGCACACCGCACCCGGAGACTGGCGGTGACTGGCGCTTCAAGCAGCTCACAGGGGGCCTGGAGACTGATCAGGAGTTCCAGGCACGCCGGCACTGGAACTGCGGCGCCACCACTCGGGTGAACGCGGGCGGCAGCAGCCGGGCCAGCTCCCGCAGCCACACACGCGGCAACAAACCCGGCACGCAGCAGGACACGGCCTCACCGCCCCCACCCTTCCAGCTCATGTCGCCTTGCAGCCCAGCAGCGGACCACCCTGCAGCTGTATTGCTCCCGGCAAACCTGCTGGACGACTAGAATGCCCCAACAGCAGCAAACACCCGGCGGCCGGGGCGGCAGACCCCAGCCGCTGAGGGTAGCCACACACAACGTGGCAGGGCTACGTCTATCGACGGCGGCAGCCAGACGCAAACTGGAAGCAGCAGTCCAGAGTTGGGCCGAACTAGACTTAGATGTCGTGGTGTTGACTGAGACACACCACGAAAACCACGACGACCAGGCGGCGCTGGAACACGCGCTGCAAGCGTCCGCAGCATGGCGGCACATCCGGGGATGGGCCGTAGCGGCTAGCTCCTTCTCGAGCTCGGGCCCGCACACAGCAGGTGTCACTATCCTGGCGCGCACCAGTCTGGCGACAACTGCCCTGCAGGTGCCGGAGGACGTGCCAGAAGGGTGGATGGCCTCGTGCAGTCTTGACTGGTGTGGGCACAAACTTTGGGTGACCGGCACGTATCTACCCCAACGCGCGCGTGCGGACGCGGACACAATTCGCACGGCAGTGTTGAGCCAGGGGATACACGCTGTGGCGGCGGATGCTACAGCAGCAGGCAGCACGCTTATCCTGGCGGGCGACTTCAACTTTGTGGAAAACCCCAGCCTGGACGCGTCGGGGCCCAGGCCCCTGGATGCAGTCCTTACACAGCAACTCAGAGACTCGACGGCGCCAGCTCAGCTTGTAGACAGCTTCCGAGCTCTGCACGCTGCAAGGAGGGAGTACACGTACCTTTACCGTGGCGCCGGGGATACACGGGGCGGGGCAAGGCTGGACCGAATCTACATCCCCTCCAATGCCCTCCCAGCAACCCAGCGGGCCTTCATCGCCACCGGTTCACCGTCAGACCACCGAATCCCAGTCCTGCACCTGCAGCCCATCGCCCCCCGTCGGCGCAGCGATGCTCCACGCCGGACGCGGACCCACTTCACTGCGCATGAGGATTTGAAAGACCGGTTCACAAGCTGGCTACAGCTGGCAACAGCAGCAGCACCGGTAGGGCCCGACCAACACCCACAAGCTCTCATCCAGTGGTGGCCTGGGTTCAAGCGGCGCATGACAGCAGAGCTAGCCGGACTGAACAGGGAAACGCAGATGCGGCGCCGGCGTCCTGGGGCCACGGTACAGCAACTGCGAACGGCAGCGGCGGAGGCGACAGCGGCGCTGGCAGCGGCGCCAGGCAACACCAGTCGCCTGGCAACAGCGGTAGATGCGGAGGCGGAGCTGGCGGCTGCTATGAGGGCTGAGGCAAAGCCGGCCTACCTGGCAGCAAGGCAAGCCTTCATCCGGTCAGGCGAGCGGCCCAACGGTAACCTTACCGCACTCATCCACCCCGGGCGCAGCAACAACAACGGACCCACAGCATTGCGGCTGCCCAGCCAGCCGCACACGCTGGTCACGACACCTGCGGCGGTCGCTCAAGTAGTGGCAGAGTACTGGCGTGACGTCTCGCGCAAGCCAACGCCACCACCACCCACGCCGCTACCCGATGCGGATCCCTTATCCCGAGTTCTCAGCGCCCTGGACGCCCATCCCCGCCGCCTGGCCCCAGAAGCAGATGATATCGTGGGAAATTCCGCAGTATCCCCAGCTGAAGTGGCGGCGGCGCTCAAGCGAACGCCACCTGGCAAAGCCCCAGGATGGGACGGGCTACCAGCGGACGTGTACAAGGTGGGGCGCACCAGACTGTCTCCCTTGCTAGCGGCGCTATACTCGGCAATCGGTGAATCCGGAGTCATGCCGCCACGATTCACGGATGGCATCATCACGGTGCTGTACAAGAAGGGGGACCCGAAGCTAGCCGGAAACTACCGACCCATCACCCTACTCAACTCCGACTACCGCATGCTGGCGAAGATACTAGCCACACGGCTGGGGAATGAACTTGGCCGGGTGATTGACGTGGAGCAGACAGCCTTCCTCAGCGGCAGACTGATAGGCTACAACATCCACACGCTCCGCCACATCCCTCATCTCCTGAAGCAGCAGGGCCGTTCAGCGGTCATTGCCTTCCTGGACTTCGCCAAGGCGTACGACACGGTGGACCGCAGCTTCCTGCTGCAGGCGATGGAACACTTGGGCGCAGGGCCCAAGCTCCGGGGGTGGGTCTCCCTGCTTCTGTCATCCACAGTCGCCCAGGCGCTAGTCAACGGCAGCCTATCCCGTCCCGTGAGCATGGAGTTGGGCGTACGGCAAGGCTGCCCCCTGGCACCGGTGCTGTACCTATTCGTGGCCCAAGCGCTGCTATGCTGGCTGCGAAGCCAGGGCATTGGGATCAGACTGGACCTGAACAGCGCAGACGTCACCACGGCGGTGCAGTTTGCAGATGACTGCCAGGTCCTGCTTGACAGCATGGCAGCACTGGGGCCCTTTCTCACAGCAATGGACGTCTTTGCGTCAGCGTCAGGACAGCGGTTAAACCTGGACAAGGTGCAGCTGCTGAAGGTAGGCGCAGACACAGCAGACCAGCCCAACGCCCAGACGCAACACCACAACGCCCAGCAGCCACCACAGCCCCCAACAGCAACCGCGCCGACACAGCTGCAGCAACCGGCCCTGGTGACGGTGGCAGTAGCACTTAACGTGCCGGTGGACAACAGCCCTCAACCCGCTCAACCGGATTGGGCGGCCCGGCTCAAGGAGGCTAAGCGGCGGATGGGATGCATATCCCGCCTGCCGCTGAGCACTTTTGGGAGGGCGGCGTCCACGTCAGGGTATGCCCTGCAAACCGTGACGTGGCACATGGAGCACGCGGGCATGCCGGGAGATGATACCGTGGAACTGCTGGAGCGGGCAGCGGCGGGAGTCGTGGACCGCCGTACGGACCCTAACCACCCAACCCAGCGCATGACAGGAGTCCCGCGGACACTACTGTACGGCCACCCGCGTACAGGAGGCTTTGGGCTACTGCCGCTGACCCTGCACCTGAGGGCTCGCAACGCGAGATGGGCAGCACGTCTGGCTAGCGCAGCAGCACAGGCTGAGCCAGCACGTCACCCCTGGGAGCAAGTCGTGACGTGCTACCTTCAAAGGCATCACCCGCACCTCAGCCTGGCGTCCGTCACCACCCTCAGCGCGGACGCAGACAGCCGACCAGGGCCAGCCCATGGCCTGCCCACAGACATGGCACGTTTCATCACAGCACTAGGCTACTTGCCACCACTGGAAGACGTGGAGGAGCAGCCGATGGCAGCAGGAGACTGGTGCTGGGCGGCACCGCTCTGGGCCAACGCGTTGCTGCCCAATAACCAACGGGCAGCGGAAGCAGAAGAGAATAGCGCGGATCCCGACTTCAGCCCGGAGGGAGCCGAGCCCCCAGCACCACCGAGACCAGGTATGGAACAGCGCCACGTGCGTCTCAGCACGTGCCACGCCCTCAAGACAGTGGGGGACGCTGTGAGATTGGGGGCCCTGGTGGCAGCAGGGACACCGCCAGCCGACACGGAGGAATGGCGGCAGTGGGTCAGTCAGCATCTCTCCCCCACAGCGCCGGAAGGCTTCAGAAGGAGCCCGACGCTGCAGGCTATCCAGCTGCTACTTGCAGACATCAGCCCAGAATGGCGAGCAGCGGCGGAGCAAGTGGAGCAGCAACTCAGCGCTGGAGGTCAGCCGCCGGCGCAGACGACGGAGGCAGTGCGGGCTCAGATAGTAGGCAGGCTAGGCTGGCGCAGGGGCTTGCTGATGCCCATAAGGCTCCAGCGCTTAACAGTCAGCCAGGCCACGGCGATGCTAATGCGACCAATCGAACAGCGGCGGACCCAGCTACACGCGGACTTCGCCAGGGAAGCCAGAGGCGAGGCAGCAGCCACCACGACAAACGCAGCGGTGACAACTGCGACCACGCCTACAGGCACGAACCCTGTGCGCGCCATGCTGAGCAGGATGTGGCACATACGGTGGGAACGGGAACACGTGGAGGTCCTGTGGCGACTGGCAGTGGATGGAGTACCGTTGGCTGGAAACAGCCACGTCAGTGGAGCCCAGCAGCAGGAAGCGTGTGGATGCGGCGCCCACGGAGGAACGCACGGCGCACCCTGCTCGCCGCGAGCACATCACTTCTGGGAGTGTCCCGTGGCGCAGGCAGTGCTGGAGCAGATTAACGCGGCGATGGCGAACACCATCACTCGGCAGCAGCTATGGCTAGCAGAACCGCCTCACGGAGTGCAGCAAGCAGTGTGGGACGTGGTGGTAATAGCCGCCCTCTCGGCCATGGAACGCGCCCGGACGAGGTTGAGGGCAGTTACCAACGCAGGGCCCCCAGAGGGTATGGAGACTGAGCCGGTAGAAATCGCTAAAGCGGAAGCGGTGACAGGGTTTTGGAGGCGGCTGCAGGACTTCGCAAGATTAGGGGTGCCCAGGAAGGGGTGGAGGGAGGTAGGCACAGCGCACCCCCTGCTAGCCGTGCAGGGCGGGCGCATTAAGGTTCAGCAACCTGCTTAGTCAAGTCTTGTCAGCTCGCAACTGCTGCTTATAAGCAGTGCTAGATAGAGTGTAGATGAGACGCGGTTTGTGTGTGTACGTGTGTGTGTGGGTGGTACCGTTGACGGTGACGTTTGTTCACGACCCTTGTGGTGGCGGGTAGGCGCTCGGTTGCGTGCTTGTCCCCTCTGCGGCAGGTGACTCGATTGAGTTGGTGGTTTGGGCTGTAGCTTTGGCGGCTAGGTGCGGCGGCTTTGAGCGTTCTCGCCGGCCCTGTCCCTCTTGCTACGTGTGGCCTGCTGATGAGTAGCAGAAGGGTGACACGTGTGTTCCCAGGCGTTGGTAGCCCCCAGGGGAGCGCGCGCGTGGGTTGCTCGTCTTCGGGTTGTCTCTTGTCGGGGGTTTCGTTTGAGGTATTAGGTGCGCGAGCTGTCTCCACACCGCCTGGTCCTGTGGGCTCAGGAGAGCACAGGGAGGCGTTTCTCGTTTCGCGGCTAGGCTTGCTGTGCGCGGGTAGGGCAGGTCAGCCGTGGGCTTGGGTTTCTAGCGCTGTTTTTGTGAGCGCTCTCGCCAGTCCAGAGACTGGTAGGCTGCAGAGGCCGTGTGTCGGGCCCGGGTCGGAGGCAGGCCCACAGCTGTAACATTAATGACGTAGTAATGTGCGTGGTGCCATCGTTGTGTAATTGTGTCACCAGCTACAGCCATTTGCTCCCTACATCGCCCCACTTAACTCGTACAGCCCCGTCAAAACCGTACAGCCTGCGCAGCCCATTGCCATCCGTGTCGCGAATACCAGCCGAGCCTTCCCACTTGGGGTTGGCCCCCGCCACCGCCAGTTCGCGGAAAACCTCAGTCCTCTCCCGCCACATCAGCATGCTCGCACGCGACAGGTAGGGCACGAGCACGACCCCGACGTCAGACTCCTTCCAAGACTTGGCAGCCTTGAACACACTAGCCCGCCCCCCCTCCGCAATTTGCACTACCACGCTCCATCCCCCCATAGCCGACCACTCGCGCTGGAACACCAGGTCGCCATCCTCGATTCCCGGCAGCCAAGAGAGCTGAACAACCAGGTTAGTTAGGCGTTACGAACATGCGCTAAATTGCGAATGCGAAATGCGAAACCGACTGGAAGTTGACGTCGTTTCTAGCAAGCAGCACGAGAGGAGGGTGAGCGGTAAGGAGGAATGCGCGGCCACATTACCTCAGAGGGGGCGGTAACCGCTGACAAAAGCCGGCCCGACACCGCCAGTGGGTTATAATCTGTACGGTGCTGCCAGCTGGGCTGGGCGCGCGCCGGGCTGTCGCGACCGGGCCGAGGTGTGACCAACCTGAAATCGCCAGCGCCACCGGTGCCCAGCACGACATGCGTGGCAAGACAGGGAGAGCAGGAAACGTAATAGCTTGCGGACGGAGCGTTAGATGAGTGTTGAAGCTGGGCGGTGGCAGCAAGGGCCGAAGAGGGCGAGTAGGGGTTGAGGAGGCTTAGAGGCCTGTCCCGGGCCGACGACAGGGTGCGTGCCGGGACCCCATGCCTCGGCAAGACTTTGGTGTAGCATGTAGAGACGTTTTGGTGTTGATCATTCGCTCGATTTACTCTTGTATGGAATTAGTTTATCGCCATGGCAATGCGGTCGTTTACACGTGTGGCAGTAGATCCTAATCGATCCGGGTTGCATTCTATGTTCAATAGGAAAGGCAACGGAGAGGAGGATCGGTGGTTGTCCTTTTTGCAAAGCAAGACACCCGGTCGGGGATATGTGATTATAACTGGGCACGCCGATGCTGACCAAGATTGGGCATGGAAGTTTATCATCGGCCCTTTTGTTGGGTGCGCAGTCGCACAGTCCCGCAAGTCATTCAAGACGTAGTCGAGCAAGGCATTTTGAAACACTGGAGCTTGCAGAAGAGGTCATTCACCAGCGCCTGCTGTGGGTGCAGGACACAGCTGGGCTGGGTCCCTACCCCACATATCTGCGAACACAGCATCGCCTTACTAGTCCCGACGAGCGAGTATTTACTTCATCTGATACTAACAAAGATAATCATATAGCTTATTTCGGCCGGATATGGAATCCGGGTAGAGGACGTGCGGCAGGCATATCATGCGGTGTTGTCCCTTCCCGGTTACTCTCCGATTATTGTTATCATATATCGTGCGAGCGCGTGCAGCGACGGGAATCTGGTCCAATTTCATATCGAAGCTCAACGAGGTCAAACCCAAATTCGGCCTATCCCAGCGTCAGCTGCGGATATATACATTGTGGACATTCCTCCATAGGTGATCGACCTCACACCTGCGCTGAAAGCCATGGGGGCACGGCGAGCCTTGCGGCGGTTTTTACCCCGGCAGACTTGCTGGCTTGTGGTGCTGCTGGTGCGGTGGGGCAGGTCGGGAAGACCTACTACCTGATTGATGTTGGGGCCAAAAGCAGGGGTGTGGCAAAGCGGCTGCCTGCATCTTGCATTAAAAATTGGGACATCAACCTCAATGATGTTTAGGGTTTGTTGCGACCCATTTTGCGGCAGTGCCCTCAGCAAGGCACCAATGGCAGCTGGAGACTGGTGCTGGGCGGCGCCGCTGTGGGCCAACGCGTTGCTACCTAACAATAATGCTTTTAGATGCCCCGGCTCCCGCTCATCCCCTTGGTTAGGCACGTGATATTGATAAGGGTTGGTGAGGGGGGGGGGGCTGGGGGTCATCGGGGCTCACTGCCCCTCGACCCCCATGTGCCCCCCTCTCTTTTGGGGCATGGGGACTGGAGCGACATTAGAGGAAACACCGTTAAGTGTTACAAATGGAAGCAGCACAATACCACGACGCTGGTGCGTAAGGGGTGCTGCAGTTGGCAGCATCGTTGCACGCTGGTGCAACACATGCCTGGCTGCGCAATGGCACAGCATGGGCAGCTAGCAAATGGCTGGAAGTACCCTAGATCCAGCCAAATGACACGGCAAACGCACGCTTAGTGACACCAGACGCAGCCTGACCACCGGGCGCGGGACCAGCCGCTCCACCCGACAAGGTTGCAGTACCGTAGGCACCATAACCACCGCCGCCATTCTCATCATCGCCACTGCTGCCTCCCTCGGGATCATGGTCATCACGGGGGTGGCGCCTGGGGTGTGGGGTATCAGGCTTGCAACCCGCCGCCCCGCCGCCGCTGCGCCTAGCAGTCTTGTAGTGCTCAATCATGGTGCTAGCCTGGTCCTTAGTGAGACGCGCAAGGGCCTCAGGGTTGATCGATGGGTGCATGTGGCTTGACGCCGCGGTTGCTGCTGAGACACCAGCCTTGGTAGCGAGCGCGGGGGAACAGCCGTGGACGGGACGTGAAAGGGGCTGCGGGTGCATGTGGCTTGACGCCGCGGTTGCTGCTGAGACACCAGCCTTGGTAGCGCGGGGGAGAATGGCCATGGACGGGACGGGAAAGGGGCTGCGGGTGCATGTGGCTTGACGCCGCGGTTGCTGCTGAGACACCAGCCTAGGTAGCGAGCGCGGGGGAGAATAGCCGTGGACGGGACGGGAAAGGGGCTGCGGGTGCATGTGGCTTAACGCCGCGGTTGTTGCTGAGACACCAGCCTTGGTAGCGAGTGCGGGGGAACAGCCGTGGACGGGACGGGAAAGGGGCTTCGGGTGCATGTGGCTTGACGCCGCGGTTGCTGCTGAGACACCAGCCCAGGTAGCGAGCGCGGGGGAGAATAGCCATGGACGGGACGGGAGAGGGGCTGCGGGTGCATGTGGCTTGACGCCGCGGTTGCTGCTGAGACACCAGCCTTGGTAGCGAGCGCGGGGGAACAGCCGTGGACGGGACGTGAAAGGGGCTGCGGGTGCATGTGGCTTGACGCCGCGGTTGCTGCTGAGACACCAGCCTTGGTAGCGAGCGCGGGGGAGAATAGCCATGGACGGGACGGGAAAGGGGCTGCGGGTGCATGTGTGTGTGTGGTTACAAGGTGGTGCACACTTCTCGTGTCTTCCAACCTCTTGAAAACCGAAGGCCCGGGCCGGGGTGACCCTTATAACATTTATGTGGCTTGACGCCGCGGTTGCTGCTGAGGCACCAGCCTAGGTAGCGAGCGCGAGGGAGAATAGCCGTGGACGGGACGGGAGAGGGGCTGCGGGTGCATGTGGCTTGACGCCGCGGTTGCTGCTGAGACACCAGCCTTGGTAGCGAGCGCGGGGGAACAGCCGTGGACGGGACGTGAAAGGGGCTGCGGGTGCATGTGGCTTGACGCCGCGGTTGCTGCTGAGACACCAGCCTTGGTAGCGAGCGCGGGGGAACAGCCGTGGACGGGACGGGAGAGGGGCTGCGGGTGCATGTGGCTTGACGCCGCGGTTGCTGCTGAGACACCAGCCTTGGTAGCGAGCGCGGGGGAACAGCCGTGGACGGGACGTGAAAGGGGCTGCGGGTGCATGTGGCTTGACGCCGCGGTTGCTGCTGAGACACCAGCCTTGGTAGCGCGGGGGAGAATAGCCATGGACGGGACGGGAAAGGGGCTGCGGGTGCATGTGGCTTGACGCCGCGGTTGCTGCTGAGGCACCAGCCTAGGTAGCGAGCGCGGGGGAGAATAGCCGTGGTCGGGACGGGAAAGGGGCTGCGGGTGCATGTGGCTTGACGCCGCGGTTGCTGCTGAGACACCAGCCTTGGTAGCGCGGGGGATAATAGCCATGGACGGGACGGGAGAGGGGCTGCGGGTGCATGTGGCTTGACGCCGCGGTTGCTGCTGAGGCACCAGCCTTGGTAGCGAGTGCGGGGGAGAATAGCCGTGGACGGGACGGGAAAGGGGCTGCGGGTGCATGTGGCTTGACTCCGCGGTTGCTGCTGAGACACCAGCCTTGGTAGCGCGGGGGAGAATAGCCATGGACAGGACGGGAAAGGGGCTGCGGGTGCATGTGGCTTGACGCCGCGGTTGCTGCTGAGACACCAGCCTTGGTAGCGAGCGCGGGGGAACAGCCGTGGACGGGACGTGAAAGGGGCTGCGGGTGCATGTGGCTTGACGCCGCGGTTGCTGCTGAGACACCAGCCTTGGTAGCGAGCGCGGGGGAACAGCCGTGGACGGGACGTGAAAGGGGCTGCGGGTGCATGTGGCTTGACGCCGCGGTTGCTGCTGAGACACCAGCCTAGGTAGCGAGCGCGAGGGAGAATGGCCATGGACGGGACGGGAAAGGGGCTGCGGGTGCATGTGGCTTGACGCCGCGGTTGCTGCTGAGACACCAGCCTTGGTAGCGAGCGCGGGGGGACAGCCGTGGACGGGACGGGAAAGGGGCTGCGGGTGCATGTGGCTTGACGCCCCGCTTGTTGCTGAGACACCAGCCTTGGTAGCGAGTGCGGGGGAACAGCCGTGGACGGGACGGGAAAGGGGCTTCGGGTGCATGTGGCTTGACGCCGCGGTTGCTGCTGAGACACCAGCCTTGGTAGCGAGCGCGAGGGAGAATAGCCGTGGACGGGACGGGAAAGGGGCTGCGGGTGCATGTGGCTTGACGCCGCGGTTGTTGCTGAGACACCAGCCTTGGTAGCGAGTGCGGGGGAACAGCCGTGGACGGGACGGGAAAGGGGCTTCGGGTGCATGTGGCTTGACGCCGCGGTTGCTGCTGAGACACCAGCCTTGGTAGCGAGCGCGAGGGAGAATAGCCGTGGACGGGACGGGAAAGGGGCTGCGGGTGCATGTGGCTTGACGCCGCGGTTGCTGCTGAGGCACCAGCCTAGGTAGCGAGCGCGGGAGAGAATAGCCATGGACGGGACGGGAGAGGGGCTGCGGGTGCATGTGGCTTGACGCCGCGGTTGCTGCTGAGACACCAGCCTTGGTAGCGAGCGCGGGGGAACAGCCGTGGACGGTACGGGAAAGGGGCTGCGGGTGCATGTGGCTTGACGCCGCGGTTGCTGCTGAGACACCAGCCTTGGTAGCGAGCGCGGGGGAACAGCCGTGGACGGGACGTGAAAGGGGCTGCGGGTGCATGTGGCTTGACGCCGCGGTTGCTGCTGAGACACCAGCCTTGGTAGCGAGCGCGGGGGAGAATAGCCATGGACGGGACGGGAAAGGGGCTGCGGGTGCATGTGGCTTGACGCCGCGGTTGCTGCTGAGGCACCAGCCTAGGTAGCGAGCGCGAGGGAGAATAGCCGTGGACGGGACGGGAGAGGGGCTGCGGGTGCATGTGGCTTGACGCCGCGGTTGCTGCTGAGACACCAGCCTTGGTAGCGAGCGCGGGGGAACAGCCGTGGACGGGACGGGAGAGGGGCTGCGGGTGCATGTGGCTTGACGCCGCGGATGCTGCTGAGACACCAGCCTTGGTAGCGAGCGCGGGGGAACAGCCGTGGACGGGACGTGAAAGGGGCTGCGGGTGCATGTGGCTTGACGCCGCGGTTGCTGCTGAGACACCAGCCTTGGTAGCGAGCGCGGGGGAACAGCCGTGGACGGGACGGGAAAGGGGCTGCGGGTGCATGTGGCTTGACGCCGCGGTTGCTGCTGAGGCACCAGCCTTGGTAGCGAGCGCGGGGGAGAATGGCCATGGACGGGACGGGAAAGGGGCTGCGGGTGCATGTGGCTTGACGCCGCGGTTGCTGCTGAGACACCAGCCTTGGTAGCGAGCGCGGGGGAGAATAGCCGTGGACGGGACGTGAAAGGGGCTGCGGGTGCATGTGGCTTGACGCCGCGGTTGCTGCTGAGACACCAGCCTTGGTAGCGAGCGCGGGGGAACAGCCGTGGACGGGACGGGAGAGGGGCTGCGGGTGCATGTGGCTTGACGCCGCGGTTGCTGCTGAGGCACCAGCCTTGGTAGCGAGCGCGAGGGAGAATAGCCATGGACGGGACGGGAGAGGGGCTGCGGGTGCATGTGGCTTGACGCCGCGGTTGCTGCTGAGACACCAGCCTTGGTAGCGAGCGCGGGGGAACAGCCGTGGACGGGACGTGAAAGGGGCTGCGGGTGCATGTGGCTTGACGCCGCGGTTGCTGCTGAGACACCAGCCTTGGTAGCGAGCGCGGGGGAGAATAGCCGTGGACGGGACGGGAAAGGGGCTGCGGGTGCATGTGGCTTGACGCCGCGGTTGCTGCTGAGACACCAGCCTTGGTAGCGCGGGGGAGAATAGCCATGGACGGGACGGGAAAGGGGCTGCGGGTGCATGTGGCTTGACGCCGCGGTTGCTGCTGAGGCACCAGCCTAGGTAGCGAGCGCGGGGGAACAGCCGTGGACGGGACGGGAAAGGGGCTGCGGGTGCATGTGGCTTGACGCCGCGGTTGCTGCTGAGGCACCAGCCTAGGTAGCGAGCGCGGGGGAACAGCCGTGGACGGGACGGGAAAGGGGCTGCGGGTGCATATGGCTTGACGCCGCGGTTGCTGCTGAGACACCAGCCTTGGTAGCGAGCGCGGGGGAACAGCCGTGGACGGGACGTGAAAGGGGCTGCGGGTGCATGTGGCTTGACGCCGCGGTTGCTGCTGAGACACCAGCCTTGGTAGCGAGCGCGGGGGAGAATAGCCATGGACGGGACGGGAAAGGGGCTGCGGGTGCATGTGGCTTGACGCCGCGGTTGCTGCTGAGGCACCAGCCTTGGTAGCGAGCGCGGGGGAACAGCCGTGGACGGGACGGGAAAGGGGCTGCGGGTGCATGTGGCTTGACGCCGCGGTTGCTGCTGAGACACCAGCCTTGGTAGCGCGGGGGAGAATAGCCATGGACGGGACGGGAAAGGGGCTGCGGGTGCATGTGGCTTGACGCCGCGGTTGCTGCTGAGACACCAGCCTTGGTAGCAAGCGAGGGGGAGAATAGCCGTGGACGGGACGTGAAAGGGGCTGCGGGTGCATGTGGCTTGACGCCGCGGTTGCTGCTGAGGCACCAGCCTTGGTAGCGAGCGCGGGGGAGAATAGCCGTGGACGGGACGGGAAAGGGGCTGCGGGTGCATGTGGCTTGACGCCGCGGATGCTGCTGAGACACCAGCCTTGGTAGCGCGGGGGAGAATAGCCATGGACGGGACGGGAAAGGGGCTGCGGGTGCATGTGGCTTGACGCCGCGGTTGCTGCTGAGACACCAGCCTTGGTAGCGAGCGCGGGGGAACAGCCGTGGACGGGACGGGAAAGGGGCTGCGGGTGCATGTGGCTTGACGCCGCGGTTGCTGCTGAGACACCAGCCTTGGTAGCGAGCGCGGGGGAGAATGGCCATGGACGGGACGGGAAAGGGGCTGCGGGTGCATGTGGCTTGACGCCGCGGTTGCTGCTGAGACGCCAGCCTTGGTAGCGAGCGCGGGAGAGAGTAGCCGTGGACGGGACGTGAAAGGGGCTGCGGGTGCATGTGGCTTGACGCCGCGGTTGCTGCTGAGACACCAGCCTTGGTAGCGAGCGCGGGGGAACAGCCGTGGACGGGACGGGAAAGGGGCTGCGGGTGCATGTGGCTTGACGCCGCGGTTGCTGCTGAGGCACCGGCCTAGGTAGCGAGCGCGAGGGAGAATAGCCATGGACGGGACGGGAGAGGGGCTGCGGGTGCATGTGGCTTGACGCCGCGGTTGCTGCTGAGACACCAGCCTTGGTAGCGAGCGCGGGGGAACAGCCGTGGACGGGACGTGAAAGGGGCTGCGGGTGCATGTGGCTTGACGCCGCGGTTGCTGCTGAGGCACCAGCCTTGGTAGCGAGCGCGGGGGAGAATAGCCGTGGACGGGACGGGAAAGGGGCTGCGGGTGCATGTGGCTTGACGCCGCGGTTGCTGCTGAGACACCAGCCTTGGTAGCGAGCGCGGGGGAACAGCCGTGGACGGGACGTGAAAGGGGCTGCGGGTGCATGTGGCTTGACGCCGCGGTTGCTGCTGAGACGCCAGCCTTGGTAGCGAGCGCGGGAGAGAGTAGCCGTGGACGGGACGGGAGAGGGGCTGCGGGTGCATGTGGCTTGACGCCGCGGTTGCTGCTGAGACACCAGCCTTGGTAGCGAGCGCGGGGGAACAGCCGTGGACGGGACGTGAAAGGGGCTGCGGGTGCATGTGGCTTGACGCCGCGGTTGCTGCTGAGACACCAGCCTTGGTAGCGCGGGGGATAATAGCCATGGACGGGACGGGAAAGGGGCTGCGGGTGCATGTGGCTTGACGCCGCGGTTGCTGCTGAGACACCAGCCTTGGTAGCGAGCGCGGGGGAACAGCCGTGGACGGGACGGGAAAGGGGCTGCGGGTGCATGTGGCTTGACGCCGCGGTTGTTGCTGAGACACCAGCCTTGGTAGCGAGTGCGGGGGAACAGCCGTGGACGGGACGGGAAAGGGGCTTCGGGTGCATGTGGCTTGACGCCGCGGTTGCTGCTGAGACACCAGCCTTGGTAGCGAGCGCGAGGGAGAATAGCCGTGGACGGGACGGGAAAGGGGCTGCGGGTGCATGTGGCTTGACGCCGCGGTTGTTGCTGAGACACCAGCCTTGGTAGCGAGTGCGGGGGAACAGCCGTGGACGGGACGGGAAAGGGGCTTCGGGTGCATGTGGCTTGACGCCGCGGTTGCTGCTGAGACACCAGCCTTGGTAGCGAGCGCGAGGGAGAATAGCCGTGGACGGGACGGGAAAGGGGCTGCGGGTGCATGTGGCTTGACGCCGCGGTTGCTGCTGAGGCACCAGCCTAGGTAGCGAGCGCGGGAGAGAATAGCCATGGACGGGACGGGAGAGGGGCTGCGGGTGCATGTGGCTTGACGGCCGCGGTTGCTGCTGAGACACCAGCCTTGGTAGCGAGCGCGGGGGAACAGCCGTGGACGGTACGGGAAAGGGGCTGCGGGTGCATGTGGCTTGACGCCGCGGTTGCTGCTGAGACACCAGCCTTGGTAGCGAGCGCGGGGGAACAGCCGTGGACGGGACGTGAAAGGGGCTGCGGGTGCATGTGGCTTGACGCCGCGGTTGCTGCTGAGACACCAGCCTTGGTAGCGAGCGCGGGGGAGAATAGCCATGGACGGGACGGGAAAGGGGCTGCGGGTGCATGTGGCTTGACGCCGCGGTTGCTGCTGAGGCACCAGCCTAGGTAGCGAGCGCGAGGGAGAATAGCCGTGGACGGGACGGGAGAGGGGCTGCGGGTGCATGTGGCTTGACGCCGCGGTTGCTGCTGAGACACCAGCCTTGGTAGCGAGCGCGGGGGAACAGCCGTGGACGGGACGGGAGAGGGGCTGCGGGTGCATGTGGCTTGACGCCGCGGATGCTGCTGAGACACCAGCCTTGGTAGCGAGCGCGGGGAACAGCCGTGGACGGGACGGGAAAGGGGCTGCGGGTGCATGTGGCTTGACGCCGCGGTTGCTGCTGAGACACCAGCCTTGGTAGCGAGCGCGGGGGAACAGCCGTGGACGGGACGGGAAAGGGGCTGCGGGTGCATGTGGCTTGACGCCGCGGTTGCTGCTGAGGCACCAGCCTTGGTAGCGAGCGCGGGGGAGAATGGCCATGGACGGGACGGGAAAGGGGCTGCGGGTGCATGTGGCTTGACGCCGCGGTTGCTGCTGAGACACCAGCCATGGTAGCGAGCGCGGGGGAGAATAGCCGTGGACGGGACGGGAAAGGGGCTGCGGGTGCATGTGGCTTGACGCCGCGGTTGCTGCTGAGACACCAGCCTTGGTAGCGAGCGCGGGGGAACAGCCGTGGACGGGACGGGAGAGGGGCTGCGGGTGCATGTGGCTTGACGCCGCGGTTGCTGCTGAGGCACCAGCCTTGGTAGCGAGCGCGAGGGAGAATAGCCATGGACGGGACGGGAGAGGGGCTGCGGGTGCATGTGGCTTGACGCCGCGGTTGCTGCTGAGACACCAGCCTTGGTAGCGAGCGCGGGGGAACAGCCGTGGACGGGACGTGAAAGGGGCTGCGGGTGCATGTGGCTTGACGCCGCGGTTGCTGCTGAGACACCAGCCTTGGTAGCGAGCGCGGGGGGAGAATAGCCGTGGACGGGACGGGAGAGGGGCTGCGGGTGCATGTGGCTTGACGCCGCGGTTGCTGCTGAGACACCAGCCTTGGTAGCGAGCGCGGGGGAAACAGCCGTGGACGGGACGGGAGAGGGGCTGCGGGGTGCATGTGGCTTGACGCCGCGGATGCTGCTGAGACACCAGCCTTGGTAGCGAGCGCGGGGGAACAGCCGTGGACGGGACGGGAAAGGGGCTGCGGGTGCATGTGGCTTGACGCCGCGGTTGCTGCTGAGACACCAGCCTTGGTAGCGAGCGCGGGGGAACAGCCGTGGACGGGACGGGAAAGGGGCTGCGGGTGCATGTGGCTTGACGCCGCGGTTGCTGCTGAGGCACCAGCCTTGGTAGCGAGCGCGGGGGAGAATGGCCATGGACGGGGACGGGAAAGGGGCTGCGGGTGCATGTGGCTTGACGCCGCGGTTGCTGCTGAGACACCAGCCTTGGTAGCGAGCGCGGGGGAGAATAGCCGTGGACGGGACGTGAAAGGGGCTGCGGGTGCATGTGGCTTGACGCCGCGGTTGCTGCTGAGACACCAGCCTTGGTAGCGAGCGCGGGGGAACAGCCGTGGACGGGACGGGAGAGGGGCTGCGGGTGCATGTGGCTTGACGCCGCGGTTGCTGCTGAGGCACCAGCCTTGGTAGCGAGCGCGAGGGAGAATAGCCATGGACGGGACGGGAGAGGGGCTGCGGGTGCATGTGGCTTGACGCCGCGGTTGCTGCTGAGACACCAGCCTTGGTAGCGAGCGCGGGGGAACAGCCGTGGACGGGACGTGAAAGGGGCTGCGGGTGCATGTGGCTTGACGCCGCGGTTGCTGCTGAGACACCAGCCTTGGTAGCGAGCGCGGGGGAGAATAGCCGTGGACGGGACGTGAAAGGGGCTGCGGGTGCATGTGGCTTGACGCCGCGGTTGCTGCTGAGACACCAGCCTTGGTAGCGCGGGGGAGAATAGCCATGGACGGGACGGGAAAGGGGCTGCGGGTGCATGTGGCTTGACGCCGCGGTTGCTGCTGAGGCACCAGCCTTGGTAGCGAGCGCGGGGGGAACAGCCGTGGACGGGACGGGAAAGGGGCTGCGGGGTGCATGTGGCTTGACGCCGCGGTTGCTGCTGAGGCACCAGCCTAGGTAGCGAGCGCGGGGGAACAGCCGTGGACGGGACGGGAAAGGGGCTGCGGGTGCATATGGCTTGACGCCGCGGTTGCTGCTGAGACACCAGCCTTGGTAGCGAGCGCGGGGGAACAGCCGTGGACGGGACGTGAAAGGGGCTGCGGGTGCATGTGGCTTGACGCCGCGGTTGCTGCTGAGACACCAGCCTTGGTAGCGAGCGCGGGGGAGAATAGCCATGGACGGGACGGGAAAGGGGCTGCGGGTGCATGTGGCTTGACGCCGCGGTTGCTGCTGAGGCACCAGCCTTGGTAGCGAGCGCGGGGGAACAGCCGTGGACGGGACGGGAAAGGGGCTGCGGGTGCATGTGGCTTGACGCCGCGGTTGCTGCTGAGACACCAGCCTTGGTAGCGCGGGGGAGAATGCCATGGACGGGACGGGAAAGGGGCTGCGGGTGCATGTGGCTTGACGCCGCGGTTTGCTGCTGAGACACCAGCCCTTGGTAGCGAGCGCGGGGGAGAGAGAATAGCCGTGACGGGACGGGAAAGGGGCTGCGGGTGCATGTGGCTTGACGCCGCGGATGCTGCTGAGACACCAGCCTTGGTAGCGCGGGGGAGAATAGCCATGGACGGGACGGGAAAGGGGTCTGCGGGTGCAGGTGGCTTGACGGCCGCGGTTGCTGCTGAGACACCAGCCTTGGTAGCGAGCGCGGGGGAACAGCCGTGGACGGGACGGGAAAGGGGCTGCGGGTGCATGTGGCTTGACGCCGCGGTTTGCTGCTGAGACACCAGCCTTGGTAGCGAGCGCGGGGGAGGAATGGCCATGGACGGGACGGGAAAGGGGCTGCGGGTGCATGTGGCTTGACGCCGCGGTTGCTGCTGAGGACGCCAGCCTTGGTAGCGAGCGCGGGGGAGAATAGCCGTGGACGGGACGTGAAAGGGGCTGCGGGTGCATGTGGCTTGACGCCGCGGTTGCTGCTGAGACACCAGCCTTGGTAGCGAGCGCGGGGGGAACAGCCGTGGACGGGACGGGAGAGGGGCTGCGGGGTGCATGTGGCTTGACGCCGCGGTTGCTGCTGAGGGCACCGGCCTAGGTAGCGAGCGCGAGGGAGGAATAGCCATGGACGGGACGGGAGAGGGGGCTGCGGGTGCATGTGGCTTTGACGCCCGCGGTTGCTGCTGAGACACCAGCCTTGGTAGCGAGCGCGGGGGAACAGCCGTGGACGGGACGTGAAAGGGGCTGCGGGTGCATGTGGCTTGACGCCGCGGTTGCTGCTGAGGCACCAGCCTTGGTAGCGAGCGCGGGGAGATAGCCGTGGACGGGACGGGAAAGGGGCTGCGGGTGCATGTGGCTTTGACGCCGCGGTTGCTGCTGAGACACCAGCCTTGGTAGCGCGGGGGGAGAATAGCCATGGACGGGACGGGAAAGGGGCTGCGGGTGCATGTGGCTTGACGCCGCGGTTGCTGCTGAGGCACCAGCCTTGGTAGCGAGCGCGGGGGAACAGCCGTGGACGGGACGGGAAAGGGGCTGCGGGTGCATGTTGGCTTGACGCCGCGGTTGCTGCTGAGGGCACCAGCCTAGGTAGCGAGCGCGGGGGAGAACAGCCGTGGACAGCGGACGGAAAGGGCTGCGGGTGCATATGGCTTGACGCCGCGGTTTGCTGCTGAGACACCAGCCTTGGTAGCGAGCGCGGGGGAACAGCCGATGGACGGGACGGACAGGGGCTGCGGGTGCATGTGGCTTGACGCCGCGGTTGCTGCTGAGGCACCAGCCTAGGTAGCGAGCGCGGGGGGGAACAGCCGTGGACGGGACGGGAAAGGGGCTGCGGGTGCATATGGCTTGACGCCGCGGTTGCTGCTGAGACACCAGCCTTGGTAGCGAGCGCGGGGGAACAGCCGTGGACGGGACGGGAAAGGGGCTGCGGGTGCATGTGGCTTGACGCGCGGTTGCTGCGGAGACACACCAAGCCTTGGTAGCGAGCGCGGGGGATAATAGCCATGGACGGGACGTGAAAGGGGCTGCGGGTGCATGTGGCTTGACGCCGCGGTTGCTGCTGAGACCCAGCCTTGGGTAGCGAGCGCGGGGGAACAGCCCGTGGACGGGACGGGAAGGGGCTGCGGGTGCATGATGGCTTTACGCCGCGGTTGCTGCTGAGGCCCAGCCATGGTAGCGAGCGCGGGGGAACAGCCGTGGACGGGACGGGAAAGGGGCTCGGGTGCATGTGGCTTGGACGCCGCGGTTGCTGCTGAGACACCAGCCTTGGTAGCGCGGGGGGAGAATAGCCATGGAGCGGACGGGAAAGGGGGCTGCGGGTGCATGTGGCTTGACGCCGCGGTTGCTGCTGAGGCACCAGCCTAGGTAGCGAGCGCGGGGGAACAGCCGTGGACGGGACGGGAAAGGGGCTGCGGGTGCATATGGCTTGACGCCGCGGTTGCTGCTGAGACACCAGCCTTGGTAGCGAGCGCGGGGGAAACAGCCGTGGACGGGACGTGAAAGGGGCTGCGGGTGCATTGGCTTGACGCCGCGGTTGCTGCTGAGACACCAGCCTTGGTAGCGAGCGCGGGGGAACAGCCGTGGACGGGACGGGAAAGGGGCTGGGGTGCATGTGGCTTGACGCCGCGGTTGCTGCTGAGACACCAGCCTTGGTAGCGAGCGCGGCGGGGGAACAGCCGTGGACGGGACGGGAAAGGGGCTGCGGGTGCATGTGGCTTGACGCCGCGGTTGTGCTGCTGAGGAGAACCAGCCTTGGTAGCGAGCGCGGGGGAGAATAGCCATGGACGGGACGGGAAAGGGGCTGCGGGTGCATGTGGCTTGACGCCGGTTGCTGCTGAGACACCAGCTTGGTAGGAGCGAGCGCGGGGGGAACAGCCGTGGACGGGACGGGAAAGGGGCTGCGGGTGCATGTGGCTTGACGCCGCGGTTGCTGCTGAGACACCAGCCTTGGTAGCGCGCGCGGGGGAACAGCCGTGGACGGGACGGGAAAGGGGCTGCGGGTGCATGTGGCTTGACGCCGCGGTTGCTGCTGAGACACCCAGCCTGGTAGCGCGGGGGGGGAATAGCCATGGACGGGACGGGAAAGGGGCTGCGGGTGCATGTGGCTTGCCGCGGTTGTTGCTGCTGGACACCAGCCTTGGTAGCGAGCGGGGGGGGAAACAGCCGTGGACGGGACGGGAAAGGGGCTGCGGGTGCATGTGGCTTGACGCCGCGGTTGCTGCTGAGACACCAGCCTTGGTAGCGAGCGCGGGGGGGAACAGCCGTGGACGGGGACGGGAAGGGGGGCGGGGTTGCATGTGGCTTGACGCCGCGGTTGCTGCTGAGACACCAGCCTTGGTAGCGAGCGCGGGGGAGAACAGCCGTGGACGGGACGTGAAAGGGGCTGCGGGTGCATGTGGCTTGACGCCGCGGTTGCTGCTGAGACACCAGCCTTGGTAGCGAGCGCGGGGGAGAATAGCCATGGACGGGACGGGAAAGGGGCTGCGGGTGCATGTGGCTTGACGCCGCGGTTGCTGCTGAGACACCAGCCTTGGTAGCGAGCGCGGGGGAACAGCCGTGGACGGGACGGGAAAGGGGCTGCGGGTGCATGTGGCTTGACGCCGCGGTTGCTGCTGAGACACCAGCCTTGGTAGCGAGCGCGGGGGAACAGCCGTGGACGGGACGGGAAAGGGGCTGCGGGTGCATGTGGCTTGACGCCGCGGTTGCTGCTGAGGCACCAGCCTTGGTAGCGAGCGCGGGGGAGAACAGCCGTGGACGGGACGGGAAAGGGGCTGCGGGTGCATGTGGCTTGACGCCGCGGTTGCTGCTGAGACACCAGCCTGGTAGAGAGCGCGGGGGGGAACAGCCGTGGACGGGACGGGAAAGGGGCTGCGGGTGCATGTGGCTTGACGCCGCGGTTGCTGCTGAGGCACCAGCCTTGGTAGCGAGCGCGGGGAGAATAGCCATGGACGGGACGGGAAAGGGGCTGCGGGTGCATGTGGCTTGACGCCGCGGTTGCTGCTGAGACACCAGCCTTGGTAGCGCGAGGGGGGGGGGGAACAGCGTGGACGGGACGGGAAAGGGGCTGCGGGTGCATGTGGCTTGACGCCGCGGTTGCTGCTGAGACACAGCCTTGGTAGCGAGCGCGGGGGGGAGAATAGCCGTGGACGGGACGGGAAAGGGGCTGCGGGTGCATGTGGCTTGACGCCGCGGTTGCTGCTGAGACACCAGCCTTGGTAGAGCGGGGGAGAATAGCCGTGGACGGGACGGGAAGGGGCTGCGGGTGCATGTGGCTTGACGCCGCGGTTGCTGCTGAGACACCAGCCTTGGTAGCGAGCGCGGGGGCGGGGGAACAGCCGTGGACGGGACGGGAAAGGGGCTGGGGTGCATGTGGCTTGACGCCGCGGTTGCTGCTTGACACCAGCCTTGGTAGCG
>JAEHOD010000156.1:0-78604 GCA_016834595.1 Chlamydomonas schloesseri | reverse complement strand
CCCCAAAACTTGAACTCCCTCCTCACCGACCGCCGGGTTGTACCAAAGCAGCAGCACGCACATGCGGCGAAAAACTCCACGACAACGCGGTCAGTACTGCCGGCGGGATCATAAAAATGCGCCGGATTATGGAACGGGAGCTACAGAAACGAGGGTGGCTGAGGCCCCTCCCCATTTTCTCTTGTCCCCCGGGGTGCGTGGTGAGGTGAAAGCGCGAGGGGGGCGGGCCCCCTTGCCCTAGTCACCTTGCCCCGTTAATCCACGCCAGGCCCTACGGGCCGGCGTTTCCTTATTATTATTATTTTCTCGGCACAAAGTATAGTGCGTCTGCCTCCGTCCAACTCTGTAAGGAAGAAGTTACAAAAAAAATGGCGCGACGGACGGTGCTGCAATGCGGCAGTGCTGCCGTCTTCATGGCGGAGGGCATCATCATCAATCACCTCATCTACAGGGCAAGGCCTGGACCGCGCGGAGCTGCCGTCCTACCGCCATCACGCTGCTCAACTGCGACTTCAAGGTGGTGTCCAAGGCCATCAGTAGCCGCCTGCAGCCGGCCTTGGACGCCGTGGTCGACCCGCTGCAGACGCGTTCATCACCGGACGCTGGATAGGAGACAACGCGCTCTACCACAAGGCCTCATTGAGTGGCTGCGCCGGACGTGGATTGCTGGTGGCCGCGCCCGTCAGGGTGGTGCGTTGTACTTTTTAGATATCGAGAAAGCCTATGACAGGGTGCACAGGCAGTGGCTGTATGCGGCCGTGGAGGGGCTGGGGCTGGGGCCGCAGATGCTGCGCTGGATCCGCCTGCTCACCGCTGATAGCTCCGCCCGTGTCTGTGTGAATGGCGTGCTGTCTGACGCCTTTCCAGTGCACAACGGCCTTCCGCAGGGCAGCACGCTCTCACCTCCCCTTTGGTGATCCAACTGCAGCCCCTCTCAGCCTATCTGCGCCGCCAGGTCGAGATCGGGGCGCTCCGCACCCCCCTCCTCCCCAACGGCGAGCAAGCTCCACCTGCTGGCCACCATGCTGATGACACGGCACTCACCGTGCGCGACCCAGCCGTGGATGGACCGGTGGCGATGGCGGCCGTGGAGCTCTTCTGCCGCGCCTCTAACGCCCGTGTCCACCCCGCCAAGAGCAAGGCGATTGGCCTGGGCCAGCTGGCTCATCTGACGGGGCCCTGCCCGCACACAGGGGTGCCCTTCACACAGGATGCCGTCATTCATCTGGGCGTGCCACTCTCGTGGGCGTCGGAGGCCGCGGCCAAGACCCTGTATGACAAGCGTTCCAAGGGGATGAGCCACGTGGCGCGCTTGTGGGCTGCCCTGTCCCTCACCCTGGTTGGCCGTGTGCACATTGCGAAGCAGGTGCTGGCCGCGAAGCTCGCCTACCACTTCAGCTTTTTTTTTTGAAACTTCTTCTTACACCCGCTTCCTCAACCCGTCGCCAGCACAGCTGAAGGAGCTGACGGCCATCGTGGACCGGTTTGCTGCGCACTCCCTGCATGCAGAGGATGCTAGCTATGGTCACACGGGGAGCGCTATCCTGCTGCCGAAGCGGGGGACCGCTTGCCTGCCGTACAAGGACGGGGGGGTGAACCACGTCGACCTGCCTGCGTTCTTGACTGCGCTGCAAGCTAAGATGCTGGCCCTGCTTGCCCAGCCAGGTCGGCAGCCCTGGAAGACGCTCACCGGGCTCTGCTTAACCACGTGCGGCCGGCGGTGGCTAGCAATGGGCGTGGATCTATGGGGACCACGCCCGTGCCGGAGGGCTTTTTTTTTTGATACTTCTTCCTTAAGAGTTGGACGGAGGCAGACGCACTGCCACCCTGCTGCTGGGCATGTAGCCCCAACACAGCCTGGACCCGAAGACCAGAACCCTGACAGGGCCAAAAGGAAAAGGAAGAAAAAAAGAAGAGAGAAAAAAACCTGAGGGCGCGCACGCACAGGCGCCGCCTCTCCAACACCTAAACGGCGCGGCAGCAGGTGCCTATGGCTCCTCAGAGCCTACCCGAACTGGCCCATAAACGCCGAGCCCCGACCACGGCCACAGGCAAGCCGCGACGGCGACCCCCCTCACCGCCACAGAATCCACGACCTGCACACGCCTCAGCCCTCAGCAGGGCTGCTAAAAGGGCCAAACCTAGACACCGCACCGCTCCACACCAAGCGGTTAAAAAACCGCTCTACACCCCACGCGGCAGCGCCGCACAACACCACAGGTGGCAGCAACGCGCACCCCTCTCCCTCCTACCCAGCAGAACAAACAAAGACAGACAACAGAGCTCTCCAGTTGCCAGGCCAGAGCTCCTCTTGATAAACTTGAAACTTGTCAGAGCTCTCCAGTTTTTTTTTTAGGATTCATCCTTACAGGATTGAACGGAAGCAGACGCACTGCCTCCCAAACGCTGGGCAAAGAGACCCGAAGCAGCCTGGTCTTGGAGACCAGAATCCCGACAGGGCAAGAAGAGAGAGAAGAAGTCTGAGACAAACCACCTGAAAAACCAAAACCACCTGAACCAAAGCACCTACCGCCACCCCATCCCACACCCACTCACCCCCACCCCGACCCGGCAGACAGAGCAGGAGGCTGGCCCCCCCGCCCCCCGGTAGGGGTTTCCACAAACACCGCCAGACCTAATCCAAGCAACCGCTACACCAAAAGCCCGAAGGCAAGCACCACCGGCAGAGACACACCTCCACACTTCAAATACAAACACACCCACGGTACGCGCACACACAGACAGCAGGACGCTTCCCGCCCAAACCCACCCCACCCCCGCAAGTCGGTTGCTTAAGCAACACCCCCATCAGAAGCAAAGAAGCACACACAGATGCAGAAGCAGAGCGGGCCAGAAGTGGCGCTGACATAGCAATCTCATTATATAGCAGGGCCCAGCCCGCTGTAAGAAGTCCACGAAGGCTGAGGAAGGACGGCGCTGCAGCGCCACCCAGTTATATGATACACAGCGGAGGCAAGCCACGCCATCGCCTTGAAAACCGCCGCCCACAGAAACTAGGGTGCCCTGCACGGGCGATGCAAGCGTCAAGCCGGATGCGCAGCTGCGGCGACCCACCCTCCGTATCCTCCACTTCACATAGGGCACCACCCGCCGTCCAGATAGCCACAAAGCTCTCCAACTTGGCCGCCTTCAGCTGCGCCGTGAGAAGCTGAGTGGGCAGAGCCGATAGGGTGTCAGGGTAGCGTGGCGGCAGTGAAACGCAGCTGCATGACCCTGCGCAGCTCGCTGACCACCTCGCGAACCACGTGCTCGGATGTCTGCTTGGCCGGCTCACGGGACCAGTACGCACACCAGAGGGCGTACAGGAACGTGGCCCGCAGTGTGCTCCACAGCAGCGCGCCCCGCGCCGCGCGGGCTGGAGGCCCACGCGCCCCATGTGGTCCCCAAGCATGAAGGCCGCGTCCGTCACCGGCGGCGGCGCCGCCTGGGGCGCCACGCAGGCCCACAGCTGCTGCAGCCACTCCCGCGCCTGCGCATAAGCCGGGCACTCCAGGAACACGTGCGTCAGGGCTGGCCCACGCCTGCGGGCCAGGCGGCCCGCAGGCGGGGTGAGGGCAGTGCGGCCCCAATCCCCCGCGCCCCGTGGCCACCCGCGGCCCGAATGCCCTTGCCCGCCCGATACAACCCGCAGGGCAGGTAAAGCATGTTGCAGCCGGTATACCAGCACCTTTGCGGCTCGAGTGGCGTGGCTGTCCCACAAGCGCTGCCACGAGCCGCGCAGCAGCGCCCCATCCGGGGGCGGCGGCCGAGGGGTGCCATCAACGGCAGCTGCGGCTGCTGCCGCCGCCGTGGCCTGCCCCATGCTAGGCCCTGCAACCGCCCGCCGCCTGCTCCTGCAAACCGCTGCTGAACGCCGCGGCCCCTCACCCGACGGCTGGGTGGGTGACGCGTACGACCGTAGCTCACGTGCCGGCGTGCTCTGCTGTCCGGCAGCAGCTGAGGTGCGGTGAAGGCCAGGGGTCCAGGGCCACCGGGTTGTTGCGGAAGTGCTGTGCCTGCGACGCCGCCAGCTGGGTAGCTGCGCGCTGCCACTCCGCTTCCTTCTCAGCCAGCCGTGATGTTGCTGTCGGTGGGCTGGCAGAGCCACTTGGCTGGGCGGCTGCTGCTGCTACTGCTGCTGGGCTCGGCATGGCTGCCGGGCGCACGGGGGCAGGTGGCGCTGCGGGGTTGGCCCTGGTGATGGCCCCGCCGCACCTCACGCACGGCATAGTCCGCCAGGCTGATGCCCGCCACCCGATAGTGCGCCGGGTGCGCCACTACCCCAGCCTCCGGCGCCAGGAAGTACGGCGCGCGAGGCCACGCCCCCGCCCGCTCCCCTGGCGCCGCTGCATCATAAGCCGCCCGCTCGTCAAAGGTCCACAGGTGCCGCGGCTTGCGGTGCTGCAGCACACAGGCGGGCTGCCACGCCGGGTCAACAGCTGGCGGTGCCACGCCCGGCCCGGGCTGCAAGAGGCGCCCGGTGTAGTGGACGTAGGACACAGCGCCGGCAGCGCTAGCCACCCACAGCTGGTCCTGGCTAACCCGCCACTGTGGTGGGCCTGCCGGCGGCTGCATGGCTTTTTTTTTTTTTTGAAACTTCTTCCTTACAGAGTTGGACGGAGCCTGCCCGGCTGGCGGCGCCGGACGCAGCTCCACACCCGCGCGCCGCAGGTGTCCAATGGCGGCCGCCAGCCGGGCAGGCAGGGCCTCCGGCGCCAGCGCGTCGCTATAGACCCATGCCCAGTTGGAAGCGGCGTCTGGACGCACGTGGGTGAGCAGCGCCCGGGTGGAGCACCTTCCAGGGCTGCCGGCCTGGCTGGGCTAGCAGGGCGAGCATCTTAGCTTGCAGGGCAGCCAGGAACGCAGGCAGGTCGACGTGGTTAACACCCCCATCCTTGCGCGGCAGGCAGGCAACCTCCCTCTTGGGCAGGAGCAGCGGGTTCCCATGAGACACCAGGCTAGCATCCTCAGCATGCAGGGAGCGTGCTGCAAACCGGTCAACGACGTCCGTCAGCTCCTTCAGCTGGGCTGGCGCCGGGTTGAGGAAGCTGAAGTGGTAGGCGAGCTTCGCGGCCAGCACCTGCTTCGCAATGTGCACACGGCCAACGAGGGTGAGCGACAGAGCTGCCCACAGGCGCGCCACGTAGGCCATGCTGCGGGAGCGTTTGTTGTACAGGGCCACGGCAGCGCCCTCAGAGTCCCAAGACAGCGGCACACCCAGATGCGTGACGGCGTCCGTGACAAAGGCACCCCCGTGTGCGGACACGTGCCCGTGAGATGCGCAAACCTGCCCAGGCCAATGGCCCGGCTCTTGGACGGGTGAACGCGGGGCGTTGGAAGCACGGCAGAACAGCTGCACCGCCGCCATCAGCTTAGGCCCATCCACAGCGGGGTCGCGCGCCGTAAGCGTCGTGTCATCGGCATGGTGGCCGGCGGGCGGCGCCGGCGTGCCGTCAGGAAGGAGGGGCGTGTGAAGCGCGCCTTGCTCCACCTGCCGCCGCAGGTAGGACGTCAGCGGCTGCAGCTGGATGACCCACAGCGGCGGTGACGCTGTGCTGCCCTGCGGCAAGCCGTTCAGCACTGGGAAGGGGTCTGAGAGCATGCCTTTCACACACACGCGGGCAGAGCCGTTAGCAGTCAGCAAGCGGATCCAGCGCAGCATGCGTGGCCCAAACCCCAGGCCCTCCGCGGACGCATACAGCCACTGGCGATGCACCCGGTCATACGCCTTCTCAATGTCCAGGAAGTACAGCGCACCACCCTGGCGCGGCGCGCCGTCAGCGCCCACATCCAAGCGCATCCACTCGATGAGGGCTTGGTGGTACAGCGCGTTGTCGCCAATCCAGCGGCCGGTGATGAACGCAGTCTGCAGCTCGTCCACAACGGCATCCAGTGCGGGCTGCAGGCGGTTGCTAATGGCCTTGGACACCATCTTGAAGTCGCAGTTGAGCAGCGTGATGGGCCGGTAGGACGCCAGCTCGGTGCGGTCCAGGCTTTCGCCCTTGTAGATGAGGGTGATGATGCCCTCGCGCCAGGACGTCGGCAGTTGGCGGGCCCAGAGCTCCTCTTAATAAACTTGACACTTGTCCAGAGCTCTCCAGTTGGCGGGCCCAGAGCTCAGCTAGATGGGTCATGAAAATTGTCCAGAGCTCTCCAGTTGGCAGGCCCAGAGCTCCAATCCTACACCCCTGAAAACTCCCTGTACCGCCTCCACCTTAGGGCGCCTGCACAGGTGATGAGAACGTCAGCTTCAGGCGCAGCTGCGGCGACCCACCGTCCACTTGATCCACTTCACAAAGGGCCCCACTCGCCGACCAGATAGCTACAAAACGCTCCAGCTTGGCGGCTTTCAACTGCGCAGTGAGCAGCTGAGTGGGAAGAGCCGACAGGGTTTCAGGTGTAAGAGTAGCAGCAGTGAACCGCAGTTGCATGACCCTTCGCAGCTCTGTGATCACCTCCCTGACCACGTACACCGACGTCTGCTGGGCCGGCTCATGAGACCAGTACGCACTCCAGATGGCGTTCAGGAACGTGGCCCGCAACGTGCTCCACAACAGGGCGCCCGCCCCTTGTGGGCTTGAAGCCCAGATGCCCGTGTCGTCCCCCAGCATGAAGGCCGCATTGGAGACAGGCGGAGGCACCGCCTGTGGCGCGATGTGGGCCCACAGCTGCTGCAGCCATGTCCGCGCCTGTGTGTAGGCGGGGCACTCCAGGAAGACGTGCGTCAGGCTTGCCCACGCCCGCGGGCCAGGCGGCCCGCAGGCGTGGTAAGGGCAATAAGGCCCCAGACCCCGGCGCCCTGCAGCAGATGCCCGTGGAAAGATGCCCTTGCCCGCCCTGTACAAACCACACGGCAGGTAGGCATAATGTAGCCGGTAGACCAGCACCTTGGCTCCCCGACTGGCGTGGCTGTCCCACAGCCGCTGCCACGTGCGGTGCAGCGCGCCCGCATCCGGTGGTGGTGTTGCCGGCGTTGGTACGGCAGGGATGGCCCCCGCAGCGGCACTTTACTTTACTTTACTTTACTTTACTTGACTTTACTTTACTTGCTTCCTATTTCTGCTATCCCTTTCTCTTGCTCGCCAACAACATCTTACGTCGACTTTTCTTTTCGGGGTCCCTTTTTCCCTGTGTAGCATTCCAATTGCTTTTATTAGCTATACGATGCTTTATTAAATAGGTCGGAGCCTCTATCGCGCGAGTTGTTTGTGGGTCGCGCGGTGCCAGTTGCTACACCCCTTCGCCTTCGGCGCTCGTTTTGGTGCCTGGGTATCTAAAATGGGCTGAATGAATACTACGCTTTCTATTTCTGGCGTCAGTCCTCGGTCGGCGTGAAGTCGGTGACATCCTGCTTGTCGGCATTTTAACATCTTGGCGCGCGCGGCGTCTCTTCAGCCCAGCGTAGGTTTATAATCTACTGCTGGGTAAGGAAGCTTTTTTCAGCAGGGCGGACTGGGCTATCGTGCCCTCCCACGGGGTGCCGTTTTGCACTTGGGCGGTTTTGGGTGGGCTGCTGGAGCCTGGTCCTCTCCCCCTGCCCTGCTGCGCCTCGTGCTTCCTGCTGCCGCGGCCTACAGGGCTGCTGGCGTGCTGGTTGCTGTGAGTCATGCAGGTTAGGGGCCGCCAAGGTGGTTGCCCTGGGGTCAGCAGTGGAGGCCTCGTGACAGGCCTTCCCAGGGCACCACCAGCAGCCAGCAGGGTGCAGCCACGGGGTTTTGTCCGTGGGCAGCTCCCTATCATGCAGTCGGCAGCCCAGGGGGTGCCCGCAGCACCGGATGCCGCTGTTCTCACACGCCCCAGCGTGGCTGTGGACAGCGTCAGCCTTCACCAGGCATGGTGGCGGCTCCAGGCGTCGCCTGCTGTGCAGCGGCTGACCATGCGGCCCAGTGGCCGCCGCCTGGTTTCTTACCCAGTTCTCCTGCTGGGCCATGCCACTGGCCTGTCAGATGAGGAGCTCACGTCAGCCAGCCTCCGGGAGCTTGCAGGTGCTGCTGTGTCTGTGGTGGCTTCCAAACTCCAGGCGAGCCAGCAGGGCAAACTACTGCAGGGCCACACCCTGCAGCATATGAATCAGCCATCCCGGGCGTACGTTGGGCTGACATATGATCCTGGGGCTACCAGCGCCTCCAAGGCGGCGTTCTCAGCGGAGCTCTTGCGTGCGTCGCCGCTGGCAGTGCCCTTCCAGGGGCAGAGCGTCTACGTGCCGGTGGACATGCTACCGGTCATCCCTGGTGACTACACTGTCACCGTCCGGATGGTGGGTGGGCCGGGGTGGGCTGCAGTCGTAGGCCGCTCAGAGGTGCTGCTGAATGCCGCAGGTATCGCCACTACCTCCGACCCCAACGATCTCAGCAGCGCGTATGTGGTATCGGAGCACCTGGCGCGCTTGGTGGGGCCTAAGGGCCAGCCCCTGGCGCCTACTGGCACTACCAACCACGTCATTGCCTGCGTGCGTGGACCGGCCGGCGATGAGCAGCTGGCGGCTCTCCATGGGGCTCGTGTGGAGCTCCCAGGTGAGGAGGCCATGTTGGTGGATGTCCGGGGTGCCGCTGCTGGGGGAGGCATGCAGCGGGCTCCAGCCGGCCCAGCACCAGCCATGACAGGGGGCGGGGGGCCCACCGCTGCTGCTGGCAGCACAGGGCAGGTGCAGCAGGCGGCACCTGATGTGGAGATGCAGGAGGCGGCGGCACCGGCTGCCCCTCCGCTGCAGCAGGCTGGGGGGACCACAGCCAACCGTGCTGCTGCAGCCGCTTTGCGTGGTCAGCTGTCACGGTGACAAGGTGGGGCCTTGGGTGGAGGCCAGTCTCAGCCACCGACTACCACTCATGCTGCCACCGGCGCTTCTGGCAGCATCGAGGGGGTCATTCAGTCCCATGTGGCCTGGCAGGAGCGCCGGCGGCTGGCGCAGCAGCAGCTGCAGCTGCAGCCGCAGCAGCGGCAGCAGCAGCAGCAGCCACAGCAGCCACAGCAGCTGCAGCAGCAACAGCAGCCGTCACCACTGCCACCACCGTCACCGCCAACGCCACTGCAGCAGCGGCCGCAACTGCCATGTCCGCCATCACAGCAGCAGCGGCCGCTACCTTCGTCGCCGCCGCCACAGCAGCAGCAGCAGCAGCAGCAGCAACAGCTGCAGCAGCCGCACCAGCCGCACCAGCAGCAGCCGCAGCTACCGGTGTCGGTGCCGCAGGAGTCAAAGCGGGGGGCCTCAGCAGGGCCGCAGCGGCAGCACGTGCAGCGGCCAGCCTCCCTGGCGGGTGGGGCCCTTGCTCCGGTAGCTGGGCTGGGGAGTAGCGCTTCTCAGCTGCCCCTGGCCCAGCCCGCCGTGATGTCACCTCCCACTGGTGGGGCCGCGTCAACTGCTGGAGGGGACAGCGTTTCGGACTATGGGGCCGTGTGCTTGCCTGAGGACTCCTGCAGTGCGATTGGTGCTGACCTTGTTGCCTCTCAGAACCGCGCTGTGGAAGTGCAGGGGCACGAGCTGGCGGCGTGTGGTGGCGCTCGACTTGGGAGGCGCCTCCTGCAGCACCTGCGGGACCTGGGGCCCGGCACTTCTGGCCTGCCTGTCTGCCTTGTGCCTGCAGGCCGCACCGCAGTCATGCTCCAGCTCCAAGACGAGCTTCCCAACTGGGCACGCCTGCTCTCTGGTCAGCGGGCGGGAGAACCCCTACCGGACGAGGTAGCGCAGCAGCTGCAGGACACAGCAGAACTCGTGCAAGCAGCCTACACGCGCTGGACACTTCAACGGCGCACCCTGCGGCAGTCTCAGCGCGGGCGCGTGGAGCCCAGCACCACCCTCAACGGCACGGGCCGACCGGGCCACCCTCGGCGCAGCGCTAGCAAGGGCAGCTGCATGAGTGTGGACAGCATTCCAAGCAGCGTTGGTGGCGCCAGTGCCCACACCGCCGACATGAGTGTCAGCAGCGGCGGCACTCTCCCTGTGCCGCTGAATCGTGGCCGGGGCCGCTCTGGCCGCAACCGTCACAACCGCCACCGCCACGGCTCAGCCGCGGCCGGCGGGGGCCAGTAATGAGACCACGAGGAGCGGCGGCGACCCTTCCGCTGGTGACAGTCAATGTCAATGGCCTGGGATCGCCGCTAAAGGCGCGGGCGCTGTGGTCTTACCTGCAACAAGTGGGTGCTGACTTTACGCTCCTGCAGGAGACTCATGCGGTGGACACCACAGCACTGGAGTCTTGCCTTCGCGCCGGTCGGGGGCCCTGCCTCCAGTGGCGCTACTGCCTGGCGGCCAGCCCCGCGGTGTCGCCCCAATCGTGTGGGGCGGCCATCCTGGCGCGCACAAGGCTGGGCCTGCCCGGCTGCGTCCCTCAAGCACCCTCGGCGGATGCTGCTGGCCGTGTGGTATGTTGGGACTGGGATATGGGCCATGTGCGGGTGCGTTTTGTCTGTGTCTACGCACCCACCGAAGTTGCGGCCAAGCCTGCCTTTTTTGCGGGTCTGCAGTCGCACCTGGCGACGGATAGGGTTCTGATCGTCGGGGGGGACTGGAAGTGCATTACGGACGCCAGCCAAGAGGCTGCCCCCAGCCACTCTAGAGCTGCAGGCGGCTCCCAACTCGCCAGCCTTCTGGCCCAGCACAACCTGGTGGATCCCTGGTCTAGCAAGCGGGCTGGCGCCAAGGGCTACACGCACCCTGCTACTCCCAAGCCTGCCTCTGCGGCACGCCTGGATCGGTGGTATGTCAGTGCTGCTGCCTTGCCGTGGGTCTGCGACATAGCTCGTACGTATGGGGCGCCAGGGGATCACAACGGGGTGCTGCTCACGCTGTCCCTGCCGGACCTGCCGTGTGCTCACCGGGAGCAGTGGCGCTTCCCCACCTACCTGCTGTTCCACCCCAGCCTCCGCCAGGAGCTTACACAGCGCCTGGAGGCGCATGTTGCTGCTCAGCCCATGCCCCCTGCAGGCAGCAGCGCGTGCACACAGCAATGGGAGGCGGACAAGGGCTTCCTGCGGGAGGTCGCCACAGAGCTTCACCGCCAGCACTCTCGGCGGACACACGACGCTCTTCACGATGTGATCCTTACTGCCGAAGTCGCTGCGGCCTTGGCGGATCAGCCGGGTGCTCCGGCTGGGCAGCGCCAGGCTGCAGCCGCCGCCAACTTGGCAGTGCGGGAGGTGCAGGACGCCGCAGCAGCTGCCAGCCACAACGCGCCGGAAGTGGAGGTGGTGGCCCACCCTGAGCGCTGCCGGGTGGCGGGGATCAGCCTGGCGGACTACACCGTGCGTGAGGTGCGGCGGGCCGTCACTAGGGCCGACCCCGCAGCACCACCTGCCCCCACGCGCCCGGCAGCCATGCCCAGCCCTGAAGCAGTCGCAGCAGCAACCGCGCAGCCAGGTGGCTCGGCCAGCCCGCCGGCAGCAACATCACGGCTGGCTGAGAAGGAAGCGGAGTGGCAGCGCGCAGCTACCCAGCTGACGGCGTCTCAGGCGCAGCACTTCCGCAACAACCCGGTGGCCCTGGAGCCCTGGCTCCACCGCACTTCGGCTGCGGCACAGCAGCAGAACACGCCAGCCAGGGAACTGCAGGGGTACGGGTCTGCTTCCCAGCCGTCCAGCGAGGGGCAGCGGCGATCATCAAGGCTGCTGGCGCAGGCCGCAGCAGGAGCTGTAGCTACAGGGGCGGGGCCCAGCACTGGCCCGCCCGCGGCTGCCGCTGCGGGGGCCATCCCTGCCGTACCAACCCCGGCAACACCACCACCGGATGCGGGCGCGCTGCACCGCACGTGGCAGCGGCTGTGGGACAGCCACGCCAGTCGGGGAGCCAAGGTGCTGGTCTACCGGCTACAGCATGCCTACCTGCCGTGTGGTTTGTACAGGGCGGGCAAGGGCATCTTTCCACGGGCATCTGCTGCAGGGCGCCGGGGTCTGGGGCCTTATTGCCCTTACCACGCCTGCGGGCCGCCTGGCCCGCGGGCGTGGGCAAGCCTGACGCACGTCTTCCTGGAGTGCCCCGCCTACACACAGGCGCGGACATGGCTGCAGCAGCTGTGGGCCCACATCGCGCCACAGGCGGTGCCTCCGCCGGTCTCCAATGCGGCCTTCATGCTGGGGGACGACATGGGCATCTGGGCTTCAAGCCCACAAGGGGCGGGCGCCCTGCTGTGGAGCACGTTGCGGGCCACGTTCCTGAACGCCATCTGGAGTGCGTACTGGTCTCGTGAGCCGGCCCAGCAGACGTCGGTGTACGTGGTCAGGGAGGTGATCACAGAGCTGCGAAGGGTCATGCAACTGCGGTTCACTGCTGCTACTCTTACACCTGAAACCCTGTCGGCTCTTCCCACTCAGCTGCTCACTGCGCAGTTGAAAGCCGCCAAGCTGGAGCGTTTTGTAGCTATCTGGTCGGCGAGTGGGGCCCTTTGTGAAGTGGATCAAGTGGACGGTGGGTCGCCGCAGCTGCGCCTGAAGCTGACGTTCTCATCACCTGTGCAGGCGCCCTAAGGTGGAGGCGGTACAGGGAGTTTTCAGGGGTGTAGGATTGGAGCTCTGGGCCTGCCAACTGGAGAGCTCTGGACAATTTTCATGACCCGTCTAGCTGAGCTCTGGGCCCGCCAACTGGAAAGCTCTGGACAAGTGTCAAGTTTATCAAGAGGAGCTCTGGGCCCGCCAACTGGAGAGCTCTGGACGAGTTTCAAGTTCATCAAGAGGAGCTCTGGGCCTGGCAACTGGAGAGCTCTGTTGTCTGTCTTTGTTTGTTCTGCTGGGTAGGAGGGCGAGGGGTGCGCGTTGCTGCCACCTGTGGTGTTGTGCGGCGCTGCCGCGTGGGGTGTAGAGCGGTTTTTAACCGCTTGGTGTGGAGCGGTGCGGTGTCTAGGTTTGGCCCTTTTAGCAGCCCTGCTGAGGGCTGAGGCGTGTGCAGGTCGTGGGTTCTGTGGCGGTGAGGGGGTAGCCGCGCGGCTTGCTGTGGCCGTGGTCGGGCTCGGCGTTTATGGGCAGTTGGGTAGGCTCTGAGGAGCCATAGGCACCTGCTGCCGCGCCGTTTAGGTGTTGGAGAGGCGGCGCCTGTGCGTGCGCGCCCTCGGGTTTTTTCTCTTTCTTTTTTCTTTCCTTTTCCTTTTGGCCCTGTCAGGGTTCTGGTCTTCGGGTCCAGGCTGTGTTGGGGCTACATGCCCAGCAGCAGGGGGGCAGTGCGTCTGCCTCCGTCCAACTCTGTAAGGAAGAAGTTTCAAAAAAAAAAAGCCGCGGGCGGGCCAGTGCTGGGCCCCGCCCCTGTAGCTACAGCTCCTGCTGCGGCCTGCGCCAGCAGCCTTGATGATCGCCGCTGCCCCTCGCTGGACGGCTGGGGCAAAAAAAAAAGGCTGGGAGGCAGACCCGTACCCCTGCAGTTCCCTGGCTGGCGTTTTTTTTTTTTTTGAAACTTCTTCCTTACAGAGTTGGACGGAGGCAGACGCACTGCCCCCCTGCTGCTGGGCATTCAGCCCCAACACAGCCTGGACCCGAAGACCAGAACCCTGACAGGGCCAAAAGGAAAAGGAAAGAAAAAAGAAAAAGAAAAAACCCGATGGCGCGCACGCACAGGCGCCGCCTCTCCAACACCTAAACGGCGCGGCAGCAGGTGCCTATGGCTCCTCAGAGCCTACCCAACTGCCCATAAACGCCGAGCCCGACCACGGCCACAGCAAGCCGCGCGGCTACCCCCTCACCGCCACAGAACCCACGACCTGCACACGCCTCAGCCCTCAGCAGGGCTGCTAAAAGGGCCAAACCTAGACACCGCACCGCTCCACACCAAGCGGTTAAAAACCGCTCTACACCCCACGCGGCAGCGCCGCACAACACCACAGGTGGCAGCAACGCGCACCCCTCGCCCTCCTACCCAGCAGAACAAACAAAGACAGACAACAGAGCTCTCCAGTTGCCAGGCCCAGAGCTCCTCTTGATGAACTTGAAACTCGTCCAGAGCTCTCCAGTTGGCGGGCCCAGAGCTCCTCTTGATAAACTTGACACTTGTCCAGAGCTTTCCAGTTGGCGGGCCCAGAGCTCAGCTAGACGGGTCATGAAACTTGTCCAGAGCTCTCCAGTTGGCAGGCCCAGAGCTCCAATCCTACACCCCTGAAAACTCCCTGTACCGCCTCCACCTTAGGGCGCCTGCACAGGTGATGAGAACGTCAGCTTCAGGCGCAGCTGCGGCGACCCACCGTCCACTTGATCCACTTCACAAAGGGCCCCACTCGCCGACCAGATAGCTACAAAACGCTCCAGCTTGGCGGCTTTCAACTGCGCAGTGAGCAGCTGAGTGGGAAGAGCCGACAGGGTTTCAGGTGTAAGAGTAGCAGCAGGGTTGGGTCCTGGTTTATCAAAACCCTGTCTCTTCTCTTCTCTTCTCTTCTGGCCCTTTTTTTTTTTTTACATTCATCCTTACATGGTTGAACGGGGACAGACACGCTGCCCCCCTACCACTGTGCTTAGAAGCACAGCAGCCGGGAATACTCACCGAACCACACAAGGGCCAGAAGAGAAGAGAAGAGAAGAGAAGAGACAGGGTTTTGATAAACCAGGACCCAACCCTGGTGGGGTGACCGGGATTCGAACCCGGATCTCTCGAAGCCTTGACGAAATCGGCACGAGTGTCTTAACCATTTAGACGACCCCCCCTTGTGTGGTTCGGTGAGTATTCCCGGCTGCTGTGCTTCTAAGCACAGTGGTAGGGGGGCAGCGCGTCTGTCCCCGTTCAACCATGTAAGGATGAATGTAAAAAAAAAAAGCAGTGAACCGCAGTTGCATGACCCTTCGCAGCTCTGTGATCACCTCCCTGACCACGTACACCGACGTCTGCTGGGCCGGCTCACGAGACCAGTACGCACTCCAGATGGCGTTCAGGAACGTGGCCCGCAACGTGCTCCACAGCAGGGCGCCCGCCCCTTGTGGGCTTGAAGCCCAGATGCCCATGTCGTCCCCCAGCATGAAGGCCGCATTGGAGACCGGTGGAGGCACCGCCTGTGGCGCGATGTGGGCCCACAGCTGCTGCAGCCATGTCCGCGCCTGTGTGTAGGCGGGGCACTCCAGGAAGACGTGCGTCAGGCTTGCCCACGCCCGCGGGCCAGGCGGCCCGCAGGCGTGGTAAGGGCAATAAGGCCCCAGACCCCGGCGCCCTGCAGCAGATGCCCGTGGAAAGATGCCCTTGCCCGCCCTGTACAAACCACACGGCAGGTAGGCATGCTGTAGCCGGTAGACCAGCACCTTGGCTCCCCGACTGGCGTGGCTGTCCCACAGCCGCTGCCACGTGCGGTGCAGCGCGCCCACATCCGGTGGTGGTGTTGCCGGGGTTGATACGGCAGGGATGGCCCCCGCAGCGGCAGCCGCGGGCGGGCCAGTGCTGGGCCCCGCCCCTGTAGCTACAGCTCCTGCTGCGGCCTGCGCCAGCAGCCTTGATGATCGCCGCTGCCCCTTGCTGGACGGCTGGGAAGCAGACCCGTACCCCTGCAGTTCCCTGGCTGGCGTGTTCTGCTGCTGTGCCGCAGCCGAAGTGCGGTGGAGCCAGGGCTCCAGGGCCACCGGGTTGTTGCGGTAGTGCTGCGCCTGAGACGCCGTCAGCTGGGTAGCTGCGCGCTGCCACTCCGCTTCCTTCTCAGCCAGCCGTGATGTTGCTGCCGGCGGGCTGGCCGAGCCACCTGGCTGTGCGGTTGCTGCTGCGACTGCTTCAGGGCTGGGCATGGCTGCCGGGCGCGTGGGGGCAGGTGGTGCTGCGGGGTCGGCCCTAGTGACGGCCCGCCGCACCTCACGCACGGTGTAGTCCGCCAGGCTGATCCCCGCCACCCGGCAGCGCTCAGGGTGGGCCACCACCTCCGCTTCCGGCGCCAAGAACGACGGCACCCGCGGCCAAGCAGCCCCCCGTTCATGTGGAGCCGCCGCATCATAAGCTGCACGCTCATCAAGAGTCCACAGATGCCGTGGCTTGCGGGTCGGCAGCACGCAGGCAGGCGGCCACAACGCACTAACAGCTGGGGGGGCCATACCTGGGCTGGGCCGCATCAGCCGCCCGCTGTAGTGGACGTAGGACACGGCACCCGCGGCATCAACCACCCAGAGCTGGTCCAAGCTAACGCGCCACTCCGGTGGGTTGGTAGGTGGCGGCTGGGCGATGGCAGGTGGCTGCCGCTGCTCCACACCCGCCTGCCGCAGGTGGCCCACGGCGGCAGCCAGGCGGGCGGGCAGAGCCTCCGGCACGGGCATGTCCCCATAGATCCACGCCCAGTTGCTAGCCACCGCCGGCCGCACGTGGTTAAGCAGAGCCCGGGTGAGCGTCTTCCAGGGCTGCCGACCTGGCTGGGCAAGCAGGGCCAGCATCTTAGCTTGCAGCGCAGTCAAGAACGCAGGCAGGTCGACGTGGTTCACCCCCCCGTCCTTGTACGGCAGGCAAGCGGTCCCCCGCTTCGGCAGCAGGACAGCGCTCCCGTGTGACCATAGGCTAGCATCCTCTGCATGCAGGGAGTGCGCAGCAAACCGGTCCACGATGGCCGTCAGCTCCTTCAGCTGTGCTGGCGACGGGTTGAGGAAGCTGAAGTGGTAGGCGAGCTTCGCGGCCAGCACCTGCTTCGCAATGTGCACACGGCCAACCAGGGTGAGGGACAGGGCAGCCCACAAGCGCGCCACGTGGCTCATCCCCTTGGAACGCTTGTCATACAGGGTCTTGGCCGCGGCCTCCGACGCCCACGAGAGTGGCACGCCCAGATGAATGACGGCATCCTGTGTGAAGGGCACCCCTGTGTGCGGGCAGGGCCCCGTCAGATGAGCCAGCTGGCCCAGGCCAATCGCCTTGCTCTTGGCGGGGTGGACACGGGCGTTAGAGGCGCGGCAGAAGAGCTCCACGGCCGCCATCGCCACCGGTCCATCCACGGCTGGGTCGCGCACGGTGAGTGCCGTGTCATCAGCATGGTGGCCAGCAGGTGGAGCTTGCTCGCCGTTGGGGAGGAGGGGGGTGCGGAGCGCCCCGATCTCGACCTGGCGGCGCAGATAGGCTGTGAGGGGCTGCAGTTGGATCACCCAAAGGGGAGGTGAGAGCGTGCTGCCCTGCGGAAGGCCGTTGTGCACTGGAAAGGCGTCAGACAGCACGCCATTCACACAGACACGGGCGGAGCTATCAGCGGTGAGCAGGCGGATCCAGCGCAGCATCTGCGGCCCCAGCCCCAGCCCCTCCACGGCCGCATACAGCCACTGCCTGTGCACCCTGTCATAGGCTTTCTCGATATCTAAAAAGTACAACGCACCACCCTGACGGGGCGCGCCACCAGCATCCACGTCCAGGCGCAGCCACTCAATGAGGCCTTGGTGGTAGAGCGCGTTGTCTCCTATCCAGCGTCCGGTGATGAACGCCGTCTGCAGCGGGTCGACCACGGCGTCCAGGGCCGGCTGCAGGCGGCTACTGATGGCCTTGGACACCACCTTGAAATCGCAGTTGAGCAGTGTGATGGGGCGGTAGGACGGCAGCTCCGCGCGGTCCAGGCTTTTGCCCTTGTAGATGAGGGTGATGATGCCCTCCCGCCACGAAGACGGCAGCACTGCCGCCATTTCAGCACCATCCGTTGCGCCTGCAGCAGCGGCAAAGGCGGCGGCGGCAGCGGCGCACAAGCGCGGACCCAGCAGCGCCCAGAACACCTTGTACACCTCATACGGCAAACCGTCCGAGCCCGGGGCTTTACCGTTGGCAGAGCTGCCCAGCGCCGCAAACAGCTCCAGAGGGCTGAGAGCGCCGTCATCAGGCCCCTCCGCAGCCGCCTGAAGGTCCAGTGGCACCTTCTGCTGAACGGCCGCCAACAGCTGCTGTTGTGACGCCTGGCAGACGGGCTCCACGCGGAAGAGGCCGGTGGGGCTAGCACTGCTGTACATGGCCGTGGCCGCAGCCGAGATGGTGCTGCGCGTGCCAGGGCCAGTGAGCGCCACTGGCTCCGACTGCCCCGGCACCTTCAGGTGCGTGATGGGCTCCTGGGCTCCCGAGGCTGGCTCCTCCGACAGCCGATGGAACCAGCGTGTGCCCCGCTCACCATGCTCCTCCATCAGCGCCGAGCGGGCGTTGTGGCTGGCAGCTGCTGCGGCGTCCTGCACCTCCCGCACTGCCAAGTTGGCGGCGGCTGCAGCCTGGCGCTGCCCAGCCGGAGCACCCGGCTGATCTGCCAAGGCCGCAGCGACTTCGGCAGTAAGGATCACATCGTGAAGAGCGTCGTGTGTCCGCCGAGAGTGCTGGCGGTGAAGCTCTGTGGCGACCGCCCGCAGGAAGCCCTTGTCCGCCTCCCATTGCTGTGTGCACGCGCTGCTGCCTGCAGGGGGCATGGGCTGAGCAGCAACATGCGCCTCCAGGCGCTGTGTAAGCTCCTGGCGGAGGCTGGGGTGGAACAGCAGGTAGGTGGGGAAGCGCCACTGCTCCCGGTGAGCACACGGCAGGTCCGGCAGGGACAGCGTGAGCAGCACCCCGTTGTGATCCCCTGGCGCCCCATACGTACGAGCTATGTCGCAGACCCACGGCAAGGCAGCAGCACTGACATACCACCGATCCAGGCGTGCCGCAGAGGCAGGCTTGGGAGTAGCAGGGTGCGTGTAGCCCTTTTTTTTTTTGAAACTTCTTCCTTACAGAGTTGGACGGAGGCAGACGCACTGCCCCCCTTTTTTGAAACTTCTTCCTTACAGAGTTGGACGGAGGCAGACGCACAGCCCCCCTGCTGCTGGGCATGTAGCCCCAACACAGCCTGGACCCGAAGACCAGAACCCTGAAAGGGCCAAAAGGAAAAGGAAAGAAAAAAGAAAGAGAAAAAAACCCGAGGGCGCGCACGCACAGGCGCCGCCTCTCCAACACCTAAACGGCGCGGCAGCAGGTGCCTATGGCTCCTCAGAGCCTACCCAACTGCCCATAAACGCCGAGCCCGACCACGGCCACAGCAAGCCGCGCGGCTACCCCCTCACCGCCACAGAACCCACGACCTGCACACGCCTCAGCCCTCAGCAGGGCTGCTAAAAGGGCCAAACCTAGACACCGCACCGCTCCACACCAAGCGGTTAAAAAACCGCTCTACACCCCACGCGGCAGCGCCGCACAACACCACAGGTGGCAGCAACGCGCACCCCTCGCCCTCCTACCCAGCAGAACAAACAAAGACAGACAACAGAGCTCTCCAGTTGCCAGGCCCAGAGCTCCTCTTGATGAACTTGAAACTCGTCCAGAGCTCTCCAGTTGGCGGGCCCAGAGCTCCTCTTGATAAACTTGACACTTGTCCAGAGCTCTCCAGTTGGCGGGCCCAGAGCTCAGCTAGACGGGTCAAGAAAATTGTCCAGAGCTCTCCAGTTGGCAGGCCCAGAGCTCCAATCCTACACCCCTGAAAACTCCCTGTACCGCCTCCACCTTAAGGCGCCTGCACAGGTGATGAGAACGTCAGCTTCAGGCGCAGCTGCGGCGACCCACCGTCCACTTGATCCACTTCACAAAGGGCCCCACTCGCCGACCAGATAGCTACAAAACGCTCCAGCTTGGCGGCTTTCAACTGCGCAGTGAGCAGCTGAGTGGGAAGAGCCGACATGGTTTCAGGTGTAAGAGTAGCAGCAGTGAACCGCAGTTGCATGACCCTTCGCAGCTCGGTGATCACCTCCCTGACCACGTACACCGACGTCTGCTGGGCCGGCTCACGAGACCAGTACGCACTCCAGATGGCGTTCAGGAACGTGGCCCGCAACGTGCTCCACAGCAGGGCGCCCGCCCCTTGTGGGCTTGAAGCCCAGATGCCCATGTCGTCCCCCAGCATGAAGGCCGCATTGGAGACCGGCGGAGGCACCGCCTGTGGCGCGATGTGGGCCCACAGCTGCTGCAGCCATGTCCGCGCCTGTGAGTAGGCGGGGCACTCCAGGAAGACGTGCGTCAGGCTTGCCCACGCCCGCGGGCCAGGCGGCCCGCAGGCGTGGTAAGGGCAATAAGGCCCCAGACCCCGGCGCCCTGCAGCAGATGCCCGTGGAAAGATGCCCTTGCCCGCCCTGTATAAACCACACGGCAGGTAGGCATGCTGTAGCCGGTAGACCAGCACCTTGGCTCCCCGACTGGCGTGGCTGTCCCACAGCCGCTGCCACGTGGACTTCTTCGTGGACTTCTTACAGCGGGCTGGGCCCTGCTATATAATGAGATTGCTATGTCAGCGCCACATCTGGCCCACTCTATTTCTGCATCTGTGTGTGCTTCCTTGCTTCTGATGGGGTGTTGCTTAAGCAACCGACTTGCGGGGGTGGGGTGGGTTTGGGCGGGAAGCGTCCTGCTGTCTGTTGTGAGCTTACCGTGGGTGCGTTCGTGTTTGAAGTGTGGAGGTGCGTCTCTGCCGGTGGTGCTTGCCTTCAGACTTTTGGTGTAGCGGTTGCTTGGCTTAGGTCTGGTGGTGTTTGTGGAAACCCCTACCGGGGGGCGGGGGGGCCAGCCTCCTGCTCTGTCTGCAGGGTCGGGGTGGGGTGGGTGGGTGCGGGATGGGGTGGCGGTAGGTGATTTGGTTCAGGTGGTTTTGGTTTTTCAGGTGGTTTGTCTCAGACTTCTTCTCTTCTCTTCTTGCCCTGTCGGGATTCTGGTCTCCAAGACCAGGCTGCTTCGGGTCTCTTTGCCCAGCGGTTGGGAGGCAGTGCGTCTGCTTCCGTTCAATCCTGTAAGGATGAATCCTCAAAAAAAAAAAAACGTGCGGTGCATCGCGCCCGCATCCGGTGGTGGTGTTGCCGGGGTTGGTACGGCAGGGATGGCCCCCGCAGCGGCAGCCGCGGGCGGGCCAGTGCTGGGCCCCGCCCCTGTAGCTACAGCTCCTTTTTTTTTTGAGGATTCATCCTTACAGGATTGAACGGAAGCAGACGCACTGCCTCCCAACCGCTGGGCAAAGAGACCCGAAGCAGCCTGGTCTTGGAGACCAGAATCCCGACAGGGCAAGAAGAGAAGAGAAGCGCCAGCAGCCTTGATGATCGCCGCTGCCCCTCGCTGGACGGCTGGGAAGCAGACCCGTACCCCTGCAGTTCCCTGGCTGGCGTGTTCTGCTGCTGTGCCGCAGCCGAAGTGCGGTGGAGCCAGGGCTCCAGGGCCACCGGGTTGTTGCGGAAGTGCTGCACCTGAGACGCCGTCAGCTGGGTAGCTGCGCGCTGCCACTCCGCTTCCTTCTCAGCCAGCCGTGATGTTGCTGCCGGCGGGCTGGCCGAGCCACCTGGCCACCGACCCATCACCCTGCTCAACTCCGACTACCGCGTGCTGGCGAAGATACTAGCCACACGGCTGGGGAATGAACTTGGCCGGGTGATTGACGTGGAGCAGACAGCCTTCCTCAGCGGCAGACTGATAGGCTACAACATCCACACGCTCCGCCACATCCCTCATCTCCTGAAGCAGCAGGGCCGTTCAGCGGTCATTGCCTTCCTGGACTTCGCCAAGGCGTACGACACGGTGGACCGCAGCTTCCTGCTGCAGGCGATGGAGCACTTGGGCGCAGGGCCCAAGCTCCGGGGGTGGGTCTCCCTGCTTCTGTCATCCACAGTCGCCCAGGCGCTAGTCAACGGCAGCCTATCCCGTCCCGTGAGCATGGAGTTGGGCGTACGGCAAGGCTGCCCCCTGGCACCGGTGCTGTACCTATTCGTGGCCCAAGCGCTGCTATGCTGGCTGCGAAGCCAGGGCATTGGGATCAGACTGGACCTGAACAGCGCAGACGTCACCACGGCGGTGCAGTTTGCAGATGACTGCCAGGTCCTGCTTGACAGCATGGCAGCACTGGGGCCCTTTCTCACAGCAATGGACGTCTTTGCGTCAGCTTCAGGACAGCGGTTAAACCTGGACAAGGTGCAGCTGCTGAAGGTAGGCGCAGACACAGCAGACCAGCCCAACGCCCAGACGCAACACCACAACGCCCAGCAGCCACCACAGCCCCCAACAGCAACCGCGCCGACACAGCAGCAGCAACCGGCCCTGGTGACGGTGGCAGTAGCACTTAACGTGCCGGTGGACAACAGCCCTCAACCCGCTCAACCGGATTGGGCGGCCCGGCTCAAGGAGGCTAAGCGGCGGATGGGATGCATATCCCGCCTGCCGCTGAGCACTTTTGGGAGGGCGGCGTCCACGTCAGGGTATGCCCTGCAAACCGTGACGTGGCACATGGAGCACGCGGGCATGCCGGGAGATGATACCGTGGAACTGCTGGAGCGGGCAGCGGCGGGAGTCCTGGACCGCCGTACGGACCCTAACCACCCAACCCAGCGCATGACAGGAGTCCCGCGGACACTACTGTACGGCCACCCGCGTACAGGAGGCTTTGGGCTACTGCCGCTGACCCTGCACCTGAGGGCTCGCAACGCGAGATGGGCAGCACGTCTGGCTAGCGCAGCAGCACAGGCCGAGCCAGCACGTCACCCCTGGGAGCAAGTCTGTAAGGAAGAAGTTTCAAAAAAAAAAAAAGTCGTGACGTGCTACCTTCAAAGGCATCACCCGCACCTCAGCCTGGCGTCCGTCACCACCCTCAGCGCGGACGCAGACAGCCGACCAGGGCCAGCCCATGGCCTGCACTCGGGGAAACCGGGGCGGTCCGAACGTGGCTGTGCGTGGTCCGAACCTGGTCCGAACCTGGTCCGAACCTGGTCCGAATGACCTTCGGACCAGGGGTTTCGGACAGCCAGGCAGGGGCAGGGCGGGAGGGGCCAGGGGCCGCACGGACCCTGGCAACGCTTGGCCCAACCGATATTCAGGGATCCCCAGCCAGGCCGCAATTTGCGAGAGTTCTACACACGCGCCAGACCGCGTTTGGGGCCAAGAATAACACTGGAATTCGTCCATCGGGAGGGGGCGCTCTGTAGGCGGCCTGGCTGTGAAATTAATCTGTATAGCAGTAGAGGGTATATGTACAAAGCAATATATACCAAGAGCACACCTCGAGGGGGCTCATAGGCGAAACGGGCCGGGGGGCATTGGCCAATGCCCCCCGGCCCGTTTCGCATACGCGCTGAATTCTTCGTGTCTTGTGAGCCATACCTCCCGAAATAGGTATGCTCTATTAATTAAAAGCGTCAGGCCTTCAAGCACGCCACGTGCAACCCTGCACTGGCCATCCTACATCTTGGAGAGCGCCCCCCGCGGCTTCCAAGCGCGCAAAGCCGGCACCGCAGCTACTAAGCTACCATACTACTACTGTAAGCCCCTTGTGGCTCGCTGTTATGCCTAAGGAGGCCATGTTCTCTAGTACCCGCGACCACAATGTCATGTTGGCTTTCAGGGCACTTTGTTAAGGGTGCTGGGAGTACCGAACGTTAACATATAGTATCTATAGCATATATGAACTCATGAAAGCGCCGAAAATGTGCCGTTTGGCTTTCCCGTCCCCGAAGGATGAGGGGCGGAAGCCCTCACGGCCACCCTGCCCCGCCCCGCGTCGCGTCATGGCAGCACAGTGCAGGGTGAGGTTCAGCCGCGCCTCAAGGCTGGGCGTTGGCCTTTGCATGCGTGGGAGGGGCTGGAGCGTGGTCTGGGTAGGGTGCCAGGTGCGGTAGCCATGCCACATTCAGATCTCGACCCCTGCCACAATCCTACCCGACGGAATCACACAGCCATACTGCACTCCCATCCCTCTCACGTATAGACACGGCCATAGGCAAGAGCGCAGGGCTGGGCGTTGGCCTTTGCATGCGTGGGTGGGGCTGGAGCGTGGTCTGGGTAGGGTGCCAGGTGCGGTAGCCATGCCACATCCACATCTCGACCCCTGCCACAATCCTACCCGACGGAATCACACAGCCATATTGCACTCCCATCCCTCTCACGTGTAGACACGGCCATAGGCAAGAGCGCAGGGTTGGGCGTTGGCCTTTGCATGCGTGGGTGGGGCTAGAGCGTGGTCTGGGTAGGGTGCCAGGTGCGGTAGCCATGCCACATCCACATCTCGACCCCTGCCACAATCCTACCCGACGGAATCACACAGCCATACTGCACTCCCATACCTCTCACGTATAGACACGGCCATAGGCAAGAGCGCAGGGCTGGGTGTTGGCCTTTGCATGCGTGGGTGGGGCTGGAGCGTGGTCTGGGTAGGGTGCCAGGTGCGGTACCCATGCCACATCCACATCTCGACCCCTGCCACAATCCTACCCGACGGAATCACACAGCCATACTGCACTCCCATCCCTCTCACGTATAGACACGGCCATAGGCAAGAGCGCAGGGCTGGGCGTTGGCCTTTGCATGCGTGGGTGGGGCTGGAGCGTGGTCTGGGTAGGGTGCCAGGTGCGGTAGCCATGCCACATTTACCCCCATGTCGCTGATGTTACTAAATGCTGACGAACGTTAGGGTCTGTTCGCGCCCGTCTGCACATGTGACAGGGGGGGCGGGGGCAGGGGAGCGCGCCCCCAGCATGGGTCTTGCATGGGGGCGCATGGCGCTAACAACGGCCACTGCTTAAGTTGCGGTGCTTACATAGCATTTATACAGACATATGAAACGTTCAAACTCAGCACACATATATACAAACTTATTCTCCTCGACAAAATCATAGCCTGCCCTACAGCATGCTTTTAAACATCCAACTCGTAGCGCCTCATTTCAGTCTATGTTCACTTTCTATCAATCTTGTACGTGACATCTTGTTACTAAAAATGCCGCACTGCGAGTCAGATAACCCGCGGAAAAGTCTACGAGCGGGGCGTGCATCGCGGTCAACGCGGTCAACCCGACGGCTTTGGTCGCGACAGGCTGTGGCCTCACTGTGGCCTGCAGTGGGCTTTCTCTTATGCATTGACAACCTATATGCTTCACATAAGCGGTGCGTGCTAATGAGTTCTTGTGTTGTCAAGGCTCAGTCAATCGCGGACTGTTCTTTCGCGTCGTTCCCTGCTCCCCAGCCTGGGTGCATCACAGCTGAAGCATTTGTCCTCCCATATCTCGCCGCGTCCGGTTGTTAACCGGTCGCCCGTCACAATGATGGTATTGCGGACCCGCTCAGTCACGGGCACACACAGTCCTTATGAATGCCTAGTCGACTTCCCGAGTGCTTTGATTTTCCCGACTTGCTCGCAGTGGCTCGCAGGATGTCTGGCCATCCTGGACTGGCGCTTAGCACAATTCGGTGAGTGAGTGTTATTATAGGGGGAAGTAGGATTGATAACACAAGGTGTCTTTAGACGCCATGCATGTGGGCGGCCGGGCGAGAGCGGGGGGTGGGGGTGGGATGGCTGGGGGGCGAGGAGAGGGTGGGGGGGGACGAGCGGGTGCGGGCCGGGATGGCTGGGAAGCGGGCCGGGATGGCCGGGATGAGCTGCTGGCCGCTGCGTCCGAACGGTCTGGTCCGAACACTTGAGGGCTGGTCCGAACGTTCATGGTCCGACGAGGTTTCGGACCAGAATCGGACCAGAATCGGACCAGAATCGGACGGGGTAATTCGGACCGGCTTCGGACCGAAGCATGTTTCACCCCGGTCCGAACAGACCGGCCTTCGGACCAGATTCGGACCAGATTCGGACCGCGTTCGGACTGCGGCCTTCGGACCGCGTTCGGACCACGTTCGGACAGGGTGCTTTCCCCGAGTGCTGCCCACAGACATGGCACGTTTCATCACAGCACTAGGCTACTTGCCACCACTGGAAGACGTGGAGGAGCAGCCGATGGCAGCAGGAGACTGGTGCTGGGCGGCACCGCTCTGGGCCAACGCGTTGCTGCCCAATAACCAACGGGCAGCGGAAGCAGAAGAGAATAGCGCGGATCCCGACTTCAGCCCGGAGGGAGCCGAGCCCCCAGCACCACCGAGACCAGGTATGGAACAGCGCCACGTGCGTCTCAGCACGTGCCACGCCCTCAAGACAGTGGGGGACGCTGTGAGATTGGGGGCCCTGGTGGCAGCAGGGACACCGCCAGCCGACACGGAGGAATGGCGGCAGTGGGTCAGTCAGCATCTCTCCCCCACAGCGCCGGAAGGCTTCAGAAGGAGCCCGACGCTGCAGGCTATCCAGCTGCTACTTGCAGACATCAACCCAGAATGGCGAGCAGCGGCGGAGCAAGTGGAGCAGCAACTCAGCGCTGGAGGTCAGCCGCCGGCGCAGACGATGGAGGCAGTGCGGGCTCAGATAGTAGGCAGGCTAGGCTGGCGCAGGGGCTTGCTGATGCCCATAAGGCTCCAGCGCTTAACAGTCAGCCAGGCCACGGCGATGCTACTGCGACCAATCGAACAGCGGCGGACCCAGCTACACGCGGTCTTCGCCAGGGAAGCCAGAGGCGAGGCAGCAGCCACCACGACAAACGCAGCGGTGACAACTGCGACCACGCCTACAGGCACGAACCCTGTGCGCGCCATGCTGAGCAGGATGTGGCACATACGGTGGGAACGGGAACACGTGGAGGTCCTGTGGCGGCTGGCAGTGGATGGAGTACCGTTGGCTGGAAACAGCCACGTTTTTTTTTGAGGATTCATCCTTACAGGATTGAACGGAAGCAGACGCACTGCCTCCCAACCGCTGGGCAAAGAGACCCGAAGCAGCCTGGTCTTGGAGACCAGAATCCCGACAGGGCAAGAAGAGAAGAGAAAAAGTCTGAGACAAACCACCTGAAAAACCAAAACCACCTGAACCAAATCACCTACCGCCACCCCATCCCGCACCCACCCACCCCACCCCGACCCGGCAGACAGAGCATGATGGGGTGTTGCTTAAGCAACCGACTTGCGGGGGTGGGGTGGGTTTGGGCGGGAAGCGTCCTGCTGTCTGTTGTGAGCGTACCGTGGGTGCGTTCGTGTTTGAAGTGTGGAGGTGCGTCTCTGCCGGTGGTGCTTGCCTTCAGACTTTTGGTGTAGCGGTTGCTTGGCTTAGGTCTGGTGGTGTTTGTGGAAACCCCTACCGGGGGGCGGGGGGGCCAGCCTCCTGCTCTGTCTGCCGGGTCGGGGTGGGGTGGGTGGGTGCGGGATGGGGTGGCGGTAGGTGCTTTGGTTCAGGTGGTTTTGGTTTTTCAGGTGGTTTGTCTCAGACTTCTTCTCTTCTCTTCTTGCCCTGTCAGGATTCTGGTCTCCAAGACCAGGCTGCTTCGGGTCTCTTTGCCCAGCGGTTGGGAGGCAGTGCGTCTGCTTCCGTTCAATCCTGTAAGGATGAATCCTCAAAAAAAAAAAGAGCAGGAGGCTGGCCCCCCCGCCCCCCGGTAGGGGTTTCCACAAACACCACCAGACCTAAGCCAAGCAACCGCTACACCAAAAGTCTGAAGGCAAGCACCACCGGCAGAGACGCACCTCCACACTTCAAACACGAACGCACCCACGGTACGCTCACAACAGACAGCAGGACGCTTCCCGCCCAAACCCACCCCACCCCCGCAAGTCGGTTGCTTAAGCAACACTCCATCAGAAGCAAGGAAGCACACACAGATGCATTTTTCTTTCCTTTTCCTTTTGGCCCTGTCAGGGTTCTGGTCTTCGGGTCCAGGCTGTGTTGGGGCTACATGCCCAGCAGCAGGGGGGCAGTGCGTCTGCCTCCGTCCAACTCTGTAAGGAAGAAGTTTCAAAAAAAAAAATGCAGAATTAGAGCGGGCCAAATGTGGCGCTGACATTTTTTTTTTTTTTTACATTCATCCTTACATGGTTGAACGGGGACAGACGCGCTGCCCCCCTACCACTGTGCTTAGAAGCACAGCAGCCGGGAATACTCACCGAACCACACAAGGGCCAGAAGAGAAGAGAAGAGAAGAGAAGAGACAGGGTTTTGATAAACCAGGACCCAACCCTGGTGGGGTGACCGGGATTCGAACCCGGATCTCTCGAAGCCTTGACGAAATCGGCATGAGTGTCTTAACCATTTAGACGACCCCCCCAGCAGCATGAGTGGACTTAACCGGGCTCACGTGGGGCAGGCCCACCTGTGACGGCATCGGCCGGGCGTCCAGTGGTGCGTGAGGTCACTACTCCCGTCTCACGCTCGAGCCGGTAGTACAGCAGTGCCGTTGTACGCAGGCTAACGACGCTGTGCATGTGAATGCGTGTACAGCAGGATTGCGCGGTGTGAGAAGTGGCACCGAGGGTGCGGAGGAGGGGCTCAAGGGTGTTTGTGACGGTGCCACCATGCCCCAGCGTAACGATCTGCTCGTGCTTGTAGACAACCTCCCAGCCGGCGGCACGCAGCGCGTCGGCCAGACGGCTATGCTGTGCTTGTTTCTGGTCACACTTCTCGCTGTGGTGCAGGTCGGAGGTGTAACCAACCTCGATGATGTACACCTTGTGTTGCCGCCGGGCGTTGGGGCTTAGGTCACTCGGCCCATTTGCACCAACTGCGGTTCGTGGCAAGGTTGGGATGAAGAGAATGTCCGGGCGCATTTTTTCCCGGTCGGCTTTGGGGACCTCGGGGCGTAGCATCCACTTTGGGGGGCAGTTGCCCGCACAGTATTCAGGCCGGTCCGCGGCGCTGCTTGCATCCATGAGCATGTAGCCGCCGCCACTGCTGCCCCTGTGGATGCATTCGGCGATCATACGTACGGCCGCATTGTGTTTTGCGATACGTGCCCCCACCAGCTGGGGGTGGGCGCAGTGCCCTGCAATGTGTCCGGCGGTACCCCCTCTCCGGGGGGGAGCCAGCTCGTGCGTGCAAGGGGGCACAGAGTGCGCATGTGTCGCTGGTGCGTAGTTTGTACAGAGCAAGGCGGGCAGGGCAGACCATGCCCCCTTGACGAGCATTCTGGATGAAGCGCCGTAGGCTGTGTCCAGCGTCGGCATGGGTCATGTAGGCTGTGCTGGCTCGGGTGTCCAGGTGCTGGGCAGACTCCGCCCACTTAGTGGTGTACAAAGTCGATTTGGCGTGCCCGCCATGGGAGGCGGGGTTCAGGGCCTTGAGCAGGCCCCGGTTCAGGTCTGAAACGTAGTATTGGGCCGTGCTTCCGTCCTCGCGGGTGATGAGGGTCGCGGGCACCAGTGGGACGCGTGTGGGTTATTGTCGGCGTGTTCGGACATGTCGGCGGGCGTTTCTTTGGACGCCACAGCGGCAGCCCCTTTATCAGCTTCTTCATTACCATGTAGACCCGTGTGGGAGACGACTTTGAGGAAAACAGTGTTCGCGTTTCGCTTCGCTCGTGCATGGAGCAAGTCGGCGATGGACTTCAAGAGTGCCTGATGTTTGCTTAAATGTAGTCGACGAGGTTCGTTGATAGCACGTTTGATTAAGTACAAACTGGCTGCAGAGTCGCTTGCAATGGTTAGCGTTGTTTTCGTGAATACTTTGTCTTCACCACCAAATTCTTCCAGGGCGGCCCTGATGGCTGCCAGCTCTGCTCTTGTAATCGTATTTGTGCAGCCCACACCATTGGGATTTACATAGACAGTGCGATCTTTGTGCCAGGCACAGGCGCCAGCGAACTGTGCTTCTTGTCCATTTTCAGTTCTTACCTTTATTACTGAACCGTCGGTCCAAACTATGTCATCTGGGCTGTGCGCCAGTGCCAGTGGTCGCTGGAATTGCGTCCGATTGAACCTGGGCGGGCCGTCGCGCGGAGTGGCTGTCGTTGGGCCGGTGGGTTGGTGCGTGGTAAGGTATTTGGCGTGTTTAAGGAGGTGGAGCGGAATGTTCGGGCACGTTCGGGGGCTGGGCGTGTCAGGTCGGAGGTGCGTCCCTGCCACGGAGGCAGGCGTGAGAGGGCCTTCGAGCAGGGTGGCGCGCAGCCCCTTCCAGCCGCCCGAGAGGGCCGCGAGGCCGGCAGGGTTCCCGACAGCCACCAGTACCACCCCTCTCTGCCGCTGCAGGGTGCCGTTGCTTCCAAGGCCGGGCTCCATGCCGGCAGTGCCTGGCGTGCCGGTCTCCCCGCCGACCCATGTGGTGAGCTGCTGGCAGAGCGGGTGGCACAGCCACTGCGTGTGTGGGTAGGTTGCACATTTGGGGAGTGCGAGAAGGACCAGGGTGGGGTCTTGGGAAGTGCGCGTGGTCTCAGCGCCGGCAAGCGCCCAGAGGAGGGCCTTTCGTGCAGCCTCAGGTGTGCCCGGCGGGTGGGCGTAGTGGAGGCCCGTCCATGCTATGCTGTAGGCGTCATGCCTTGCTCCGAAGGCCGAATCCGCTGCTTCACGGCTCCAGTATTCGTCTGCTTCTGTTGTGGCGTTTAGGGGGGAGGCAAACAACTCACTCACCGGTCCTTCCCCTATGTTGTGCAGGGCTCGAATGATGGCCGCGGTGGTGCTCGCAGGGAGCGACGTTTGGTGCTGTGGGGCGGCCTTCCGGTCGGCTTGGTCTGGGTCGCGGCGGTAACGGTGGAGCAGAGCTGCAACGGCCTCCTCGAAGGCTCGGGCACGGGCGGTGGTCCGGTGGAAGCGGTCCCACAGCGCTTGCAGGCGAAGGTATGTGATAGTGCCTATCCACCTGCCGTTGGGGTCATAGACGTTGGCTTGCGTCGGTGCAGCCCTGCCTGTGGTTGTGGGTGTGGTGATAGTGTAGGTGCCTGGGGGCGTGGTGTCCTTGTACGGGTTGCAGGGGCTGGTACAGATGGTGGTTGTGGCCCGGATTTCGCGTGCCCGGGCAGCGAGGTCATCCTCAGCCGGGTCGTGCCTGCCTTGTCGCTGGCGCATGGTCAGGTTCCGGTCCCTCGGCGGGCGGGTGGGGCGGATGGGGGCGTCTGGCCCGGCAGCAAGCCGTTCGTTGTAGGCGGCCAGCAGGTCATCCCAGTCGGGGTTGTTCTTGAGGTCTTGCTCCCTTTCGCTGCTCTCTGCCCATGTGACCCGGCACAGGAGCCGTGTGGACCAGGACGAGAAGAGTGCGGCGCGCGGGGCGCAAGGTGCTGTGGGTCTGGGCGCGCCGGGTGGGGCTGGAGCCGGTGCAGGCGGTTGGACTGGAGCCGGGGCTGGAGGCATGTCGGGTTCGACTTCCATGTGGGGGGGCGCGGCTGGCGGGGCGTCTCCCCTGGGCGGATGGGGTTTTTTGGGTCGGTTTTGCAATGGATGTTTGTAGCAACGTTCCTCCGTGACGGTTTTGTATCCCATGCGTTTAAACGCAGTCACTAGGCCCGGGGGTGTGACTGAGGCTTTCCATTGTACTGTAAAGTACTGTTCACGGGAGCCAGATGTGTCTTCGCCGGCCTTGCGCTTCTTCTCAATGTCCTTGTCGGTCATGTTTTGTTGCTTGCTGCCATATAGGACGGACTCAAGTTCCTGTCCGTCATTGTCGAGGTCGTAGGTCAGTTGCGCGTCACCGTTTGTGCAGTCGTCCGTGCGGGGGTGAATCAGGTCCTTGACGACTCGGGTCCTGGCAAGCTGCCAGTTGAGGCGCGCGCCGTCTCGCCTGGGGTGGGGCGCGTGGGTGGGTGCCACCTGTGCGGTGTCGATATCCATGTCGTCTGCTGCTGATGCAGGCTTGTCAACATCCATGGGGCCAGCGGTGGCGGCTGCGGCAGCCGCCTGTTCCTTCTCGTGGAGGTAGGTGTGGACCGTGTTAAGTTGTGGAGGGTGTTGGTTGGCATTTAGCAGGGCCGTGAGGGCAGGGGGTAGCTGGCGTGTGCGCGGGTGCGGTCGAGGGCTTTGCATGAGAGGGGCTGGGTCCTGGGGCTGCGTTTTGCACAGCTGGGCATGCTTGCGCATGTCCTTGTTTAGAGCGCTGAATACTGAGCGTGCCGTCTCGTACCCACGTGTCCCAACCGCCAGGCTCTCATCTCCATTCGTGAGGCGCAGGGCTGAGTTCATTGCGGCGTTGTCACCGGTGAGTAGGTCTTCGGGGGTGGACATAGCAATCTCATTATATAGCAGGGCCCAGCCCGCTGTAAGAAGTCCACGAAGGCTGAGGAAGGACGGCGCTGCAGCGCCACCCAGTTATATGATACACAGCGGAGGCAAGCCACGCCATCGCCTTGAAAACCGCCGCCCACAGAAACTAGGGTGCCTGCACGGGCGATGCAAGCGTCAGCCGGATGCGCAGCTGCGGCGACCCACCCTCCGTATCCTCCACTTCACAGAGGGCGCCACCCGCCGTCCAGATAGCCACAAAGCTCTCCAACTTGGCCGCCTTCAGCTGCGCCGTCAGAAGCTGAGTGGGCAGAGCCGACAGGGTGTCAGGGGTTAGCGTGGCGGCAGTGAAACGCAGCTGCATGACCCTGCGCAGCTCGCTGACCACCTCGCGAACCACATGCTCGGACGTCTGCTTGGCCGGCTCCCGGGACCAGTACGCACACCAGAGGGCGTACAGGAACGTGGCCCGCAGTGTGCTCCACAGCAGCGCGCCCGCGCCGCGCGGGCTGGAGGCCCACGCGCCCATGTGGTCCCCAAGCATGAAGGCCGCGTCCGTCACCGGCAGCGGCGCCGCCTGTGGCGCCACGCAGGCCCACAGCTGCTGCAGCCACGCCCGCGCCTGTGCATAAGCCGGGCACTCCAGGAACACGTGCGTCAGGCTGGCCCACGCCTGCGGGCCAGGCGGCCCGCAGGCGGGGTGAGGGCAGTGCGGCCCCAACCCCCCGCGCCCCGTGGCCACCCGTGGCCGAATGCCCTTGCCCGCTCGGTACAACCCGCAGGGCAGGTAAGCATGTTGCAGGCGGTATACCAGCACCTTTGCGGCTCGAGTGGCGTGGCTGTCCCACAAGCGCTGCCACGAGGCGCGCAGCAGCGCCCCATCCGGGGGCGGCGGCCGAGGGGTGCCATCAACGGCAGCTGCGGCTGCCGCCGCCGCCGTGGCCTGCCCCATGCTAGGCCCTGCGCCGCCCGCCGCCTGCTCCTGCAACCGCGCTGAACGCCGCGGCCCCTCACCCGACAGCTGGGTGGGTGACGCGTACGACCGTAGCTCACGCGCCGGCGTGCTCTGCTGTCCGGCAGCAGCCGAGGTGCGGTGGAGCCAGGGGTCCAGGGCCACTGGGTTGTTGCGGAAGTTTTTTTTTTTTTACATTCATCCTTACATGGTTGAACGGGAACAGACGCGCTGCCCCCCTACCACTGTGCTTAGAAGCACAGCAGCCGGGAATACTCACCGAACCACACAAGGGCCAGAAGAGAAGAGAAGAGAAGAGACAGGGTTTTGATAAACCAGGACCCAACCCTGGTGGGGTGACCGGAAGTGCTGCGCCTGCGACGCCGCCAGCTGGGTAGCTGCGCGCTGCCACTCCGCTTCCTTCTCAGCGAGCCGTGACGTTGCTGTCGGCGGGCTGGCCGAGCCACTTGGCTGGGCGGCTGCTGCTGCGACTGCTTTTTTTTTGAGGATTCATCCTTACAGGATTGAACGGAAGCAGACGCACTGCCTCCCAACCGCTGGGCAAAGAGACCCGAAGCAGCCTGGTCTTGGAGACCAGAATCCTGACAGGGCAAGAAGAGAAGAGAAGAAGTCTGAGACAAACCACCTGAAAAACCAAAACCACCTGAACCAAATCACCTACCGCCACCCCATCCCGCACCCACCCACCCCACCCCGACTGCTGCTGGGCTCGGCATGGCTGCCGGGCGCACGGGGGCAGGTGGCGCTGCAGGGTTGGCCCTGGTGATGGCCCGCCGCACCTCACGCACGGTGTAGTCCGCCAGGCTGATGCCCGCCACCCGATAGTTTTGAGGATTCATCCTTACAGGATAGTGCTCCGGGTGCGCCACTACCCCAGCCTCCGGCGCCAGGAAGTACGGCGCCCGAGGCCACGCCCCCGCCCGCTCCCCTGGCGCCGCTGCATCATAAGCCGCCCGCTCGTCAAAGGTCCACAGGTGCCGCGGCTTGCGGTGCTGCAGCACACAGGCGGGCTGCCACGCCGTGTCAAGAGCGGGCGGTGTCACGCCCGGCCCGGGCTGCAAGAGGCGCCCGGTGTAGTGGACGTAGGACACAGCGCCGGTAGCGCTAGCCACCCACAGCTGGTCCTGGCTAACCCGCCACTGCGGTGGGCCTGCCGGCGGCTGCGTGGCTGGCGGCGCCGGACGCAGCTCCACCCCCGCGCGCCGCAGGTGTCCAATGGCGGCCGCCAGCCGGGCAGGCAGGGCCTCCGGCGCCAGCGCGTCGCTATAGACCCACGCCCAGTTGGAAGCGGCGTCTGGACGCACGTGGGTGAGCAGCGCCCGGGTGAGCACCTTCCAGGGCTGCCGGCCTGGCTGGGCTAGCAGGGCGAGCATTTTAGCTTGCAGGGCAGCCAGGAACGCAGGCAGGTCGACGTGGTTGACACCCCCGTCCTTGCGCGGCAGGCAGGCAACCTCCCTCTTAGGCAAGAGCAGCGGGTTCCCCTGAGACACCAGGCTAGCATCCTCAGCATGCAGGGAGCGTGCTGCAAACCGGTCAACGACGTCCGTCAGCTCCTTCAGCTGTGCTGGCGCCGGGTTGAGGAAGCTGAAGTGGTAGGCGAGCTTCGCGGCCAGCACCTGCTTCGCAATGTGCACACGGCCAACGAGGGTGAGCGACAGAGCAGCCCACAGGCGCGCCACGTAGGCCATGCTGCGGGAGCGTTTGTCGTACAGGGCCACGGCAGCGCCCTTTTTTTTTTTTGAAACTTCTTCCTTACATAGTTGGACGGAGGCAGACGCACTGCCCCCCTGCTGCTGGGCATGTAGCCCCAACACAGCCTGGACCCGAAGACCAGAACCCTGACAGGGCCAAAAGGAAAAGGAAAGAAAAAAGAAAGAGAAAAAACCCGAGGGCGCGCACACACAGGCGCCGCCTCTCCAACACCTAAAACGGCGCGGCAGCAGGTGCCTATGGCTCCTCAGAGCCTACCCAACTGCCCATAAACGCCGAGCCCGACCACGGCCACAGCAAGCCGCGCGGCTACCCCCTCACCGCCACAGAACCCACGACCTGCGCACGCCTCAGCCCTCAGCAGGGCTGCTAAAAGGGCCAAACCTAGACACCGCACCGCTCCACACCAAGCGGTTAAGAACCGCTCTACACCCCACGCGGCAGCGCCGCACAACACCACAGGTGGCAGCAACACGCACCCCTCGCCCTCCTACCCAGCAGAACAAACAAAGACAGACAACAGAGCTCTCCAGTTGCCAGGCCCAGAGCTCCTCTTGATGAACTTGAAACTCGTCCAGAGCTCTCCAGTTGGCGGGCCCAGAGCTCCTCTTGATAAACTTGACACTTGTCCAGAGCTCTCCAGTTGGCGGGCCCAGAGCTCAGCTAGACGGGTCATGAAAATTGTCCAGAGCTCTCCAGTTGGCAGGCCCAGAGCTCCAATCCTACACCCCTGAAAACTCCCTGTACCGCCTCCACCTTAAGGCGCCTGCACAGGTGATGAGAACGTCAGCTTCAGGCGCAGCTGCGGCGACCCACCGTCCACTTGATCCACTTCACAAAGGGCCCCACTCGCCGACCAGATAGCTACAAAACGCTCCAGCTTGGCGGCTTTCAACTGCGCAGTGAGCAGCTGAGTGGGAAGAGCCGACAGGGTTTCAGGTGTAAGAGTAGCAGCAGTGAACCGCAGTTGCATGACCCTTCGCAGCTCTGTGATCACCTCCCTGACCACGTACACCGACGTCTGCTGGGCCGGCTCACGAGACCAGTACGCACTCCAGATGGCGTTCAGGAACGTGGCCCGCAACGTGCTCCACAGCAGGGCGCCCGCCCCTTGTGGGCTTGAAGCCCAGATGCCCATGTCGTCCCCCAGCATGAAGGCCGCATTGGAGACCGGCGGAGGCACCGCCTGTGGCGCGATGTGGGCCCACAGCTGCTGCAGCCATGTCCGCGCCTGTGAGTAGGCGGGGCACTCCAGGAAGACGTGCGTCAGGCTTGCCCACGCCCGCGGGCCAGGCGGCCCGCAGGCGTGGTAAGGGCAATAAGGCCCCAGACCCCGGCGCCCTGCAGCAGATGCCCGTGGAAAGATGCCCTTGCCCGCCCTGTACAAACCACACGGCAGGTAGGCATGCTGTAGCCGGTAGACCAGCACCTTGGCTCCCCGACTGGCGTGGCTGTCCCACAGCCGCTGCCACGTGCGGTGCAGCGCGCCCGCATCCGGTGGTGGTGTTGCCGGGGTTGGTACGGCAGGGATGGCCCCCGCAGCGGCAGCCGCGGGCGGGCCAGTGCTGGGCCCCGCCCCTGTAGCTACAGCTCCTGCTGCGGCCTGCGCCAGCAGCCTTGATGATCGCCGCTGCCCCTCGCTGGACGGCTGGGAAGCAGACCCGTACCCCTGCAGTTCCCTGGCTGGCGTGTTCTGCTGCTGTGCCGCAGCCGAAGTGCGGTGGAGCCAGGGCTCCAGGGCCACCGGGTTGTTGCGGAAGTGCTGTGCCTGAGACGCCGTCAGCTGGGTAGCTGCGCGCTGCCACTCCGCTTCCTTCTCAGCCAGCCGTGATGTTGCTGCCGGCGGGCTGGCCGAGCCACCTGGCTGTGCGGTTGCTGCTGCGACTGCTTCAGGGCTGGGCATGGCTGCCGGGCGCGTGGGGGCAGGTGGTGCTGCGGGGTCGGCCCTAGTGACGGCCCGCCGCACCTCACGCACGGTGTAGTCCGCCAGGCTGATCCCCGCCACCCGGCAGCGCTCAGGGTGGGCCACCACCTCCGCTTCCGGCGCCAAGAACGACGGCACCCGCGGCCAAGCAGCCCCCCGTTCATGTGGAGCCGCCGCATCATAAGCTGCACGCTCATCAAGAGTCCACAGATGCCGTGGCTTGCGGGTCGGCAGCACGCAGGCAGGCGGCCACAACGCACTAACAGCTGGGGGGGCCATACCTGGGCTGGGCCGCATCAGCCGCCCGCTGTAGTGGACGTAGGACACGGCACCCGCGGCGTCAACCACCCAGAGCTGGTCCAAGCTAACGCGCCACTCCGGTGGGTTGGTAGGTGGCGGCTGGGCGATGGCAGGTGGCTGCCGCTGCTCCACACCCGCCTGCCGCAGGTGGCCCACGGCGGCAGCCAGGCGGGCGGGCAGAGCCTCCGGCACGGGCGTGTCCCCATAGATCCACGCCCAGTTGCTAGCCACCGCCAGCCGCACGTGGTTAAGCAGAGCCCGGGTGAGCGTCTTCCAGGGCTGCCGACCTGGCTGGGCAAGCAGGGCCAGCATCTTAGCTTGCAGCGCAGTCAAGAACGCAGGCAGGTCGACGTGGTTCACCCCCCCGTCCTTGTACGGCAGGCAAGCGGTCCCCCGCTTCGGCAGCAGGACAGCGCTCCCGTGTGACCATAGGCTAGCATCCTCTGCATGCAGGGAGTGCGCAGCAAACCGGTCCACGATGGCCGTCAGCTCCTTCAGCTGTGCTGGCGACGGGTTGAGGAAGCTGAAGTGGTAGGCGAGCTTCGCGGCCAGCACCTGCTTCGCAATGTGCACACGGCCAACCAGGGTGAGGGACAGGGCCGTCACTAGGGCCGACCCCGCAGCACCACCTGCCCCCACGCGCCCGGCAGCCATGCCCAGCCCTGAAGCAGTCGCAGCAGCAACCGCACAGCCAGGTGGCTCGGCCAGCCCGCCGGCAGCAACATCACGGCTGGCTGAGAAGGAAGCGGAGTGGCAGCGCGCAGCTACCCAGCTGACGGCGTCTCAGGCACAGCACTTCCGCAACAACCCGGTGGCCCTGGAGCCCTGGCTCCACCGCACTTCGGCTGCGGCACAGCAGCAGAACACGCCAGCCAGGGAACTGCAGGGGTACGGGTCTGCTTCCCAGCCGTTCAGCGAGGGGCAGCGGCGATCATCAAGGCTGCTGGCGCAGGCCGCAGCAGGAGCTGTAGCTACAGGGGCGGGGCCCAGCACTGGCCCGCCCGCGGCTGCCGCTGCGGGGGCCATCCCTGCCGTACCAACCCCGGCAACACCACCACCGGATGCGGGCGCGCTGCACCGCACGTGGCAGCGGCTGTGGGACAGCCACGCCAGTCGGGGAGCCAAGGTGCTGGTCTACCGGCTACAGCATGCCTACCTGCCGTGTGGTTTGTACAGGGCGGGCAAGGGCATCTTTCCACGGGCATCTGCTGCAGGGCGCCGGGGTCTGGGGCCTTATTGCCCTTACCACGCCTGCGGGCCGCCTGGCCCGCGGGCGTGGGCAAGCCTGACGCACGTCTTCCTGGAGTGCCCCGCCTACACACAGGCGCGGACATGGCTGCAGCAGCTGTGGGCCCACATCGCGCCACAGGCGGTGCCTCCGCCGGTCTCCAATGCGGCCTTCATGCTGGGGGACGACATGGGCATCTGGGCTTCAAGCCCACAAGGGGCGGGCGCCCTGCTGTGGAGCACGTTGCGGGCCACGTTCCTGAACGCCATCTGGAGTGCGTACTGGTCTCGTGAGCCGGCCCAGCAGACGTCGGTGTACGTGGTCAGGGAGGTGATCACAGAGCTGCGAAGGGTCATGCAACTGCGGTTCACTGCTGCTACTCTTACACCTGAAACCCTGTCGGCTCTTCCCACTCAGCTGCTCACTGCGCAGTTGAAAGCCGCCAAGCTGGAGCGTTTTGTAGCTATCTGGTCGGCGAGTGGGGCCCTTTGTGAAGTGGATCAAGTGGACGGTGGGTCGCCGCAGCTGCGCCTGAAGCTGACGTTCTCATCACCTGTGCAGGTGCCTTAAGGTGGAGGCGGTACAGGGAGTTTTCAGGGGTGTAGGATTGGAGCTCTGGGCCTGCCAACTGGAGAGCTCTGGACAATTTTCATGACCCGTCTAGCTGAGCTCTGGGCCCGCCAACTGGAGAGCTCTGGACAAGTGTCAAGTTTATCAAGAGGAGCTCTGGGCCCGCCAACTGGAGAGCTCTGGACGAGTTTCAAGTTCATCAAGAGGAGCTCTGGGCCTGGCAACTGGAGAGCTCTGTTGTCTGTCTTTGTTTGTTCTGCTGGGTAGGAGGGCGAGGGGTGCGCGTTGCTGCCACCTGTGGTGTTGTGCGGCGCTGCCGCGTGGGGTGTAGAGCGGTTTTTTAACCGCTTGGTGTGGAGCGGTGCGGTGTCTAGGTTTGGCCCTTTTAGCAGCCCTGCTGAGGGCTGAGGCGTGTGCAGGTCGTGGGTTCTGTGGCGGTGAGGGGGTAGCCGCGCGGCTTGCTGTGGCCGTGGTCGGGCTCGGCGTTTATGGGCAGTTGGGTAGGCTCTGAGGAGCCATAGGCACCTGCTGCCGCGCCGTTTAGGTGTTGGAGAGGCGGCGCCTGTGCGTGCGCGCCCTCGGGTTTTTTTCTCTTTCTTTTTTCTTTCCTTTTCCTTTTGGCCCTGTCAGGGTTCTGGTCTTCGGGTCCAGGCTGTGTTGGGGCTACATGCCCAGCAGCAGGGGGGCAGTGCGTCTGCCTCCGTCCAACTCTGTAAGGAAGAAGTTTCAAAAAAAAAAGGGCAGCCCACAAGCGCGCCACGTGGCTCATCCCCTTGGAACGCTTGTCATACAGGGTCTTGGCCGCGGCCTCCGACGCCCACGAGAGTGGCACGCCCAGATGAATGACGGCATCCTGTGTGAAGGGCACCCCTGTGTGCGGGCAGGGCCCCGTCAGATGAGCCAGCTGGCCCAGGCCAATCGCCTTGCTCTTGGCGGGGTGGACACGGGCGTTAGAGGCGCGGCAGAAGAGCTCCACGGCCGCCATCGCCACCGGTCCATCCACGGCTGGGTCGCGCACGGTGAGTGCCGTGTCATCAGCATGGTGGCCAGCAGGTGGAGCTTGCTCGCCGTTGGGGAGGAGGGGGGTGCGGAGCGCCCCGATCTCGACCTGGCGGCGCAGATAGGCTGTGAGGGGCTGCAGTTGGATCACCCAAAGGGGAGGTGAGAGCGTGCTGCCCTGCGGAAGGCCGTTGTGCACTGGAAAGGCGTCAGACAGCACGCCATTCACACAGACACGGGCGGAGCTATCAGCGGTGAGCAGGCGGATCCAGCGCAGCATCTGCGGCCCCAGCCCCAGCCCCTCCACGGCCGCATACAGCCACTGCCTGTGCACCCTGTCATAGGCTTTCTCGATATCTAAAAAGTACAACGCACCACCCTGACGGGGCGCGCCACCAGCATCCACGTCCAGGCGCAGCCACTCAATGAGGCCTTGGTGGTAGAGCGCGTTGTCTCCTATCCAGCGTCCGGTGATGAACGCCGTCTGCAGCGGGTCGACCACGGCGTCCAGGGCCGGCTGCAGGCGGCTACTGATGGCCTTGGACACCACCTTGAAATCGCAGTTGAGCAGTGTGATGGGGCGGTAGGACGGCAGCTCCGCGCGGTCCAGGCTTTTGCCCTTGTAGATGAGGGTGATGATGCCCTCCCGCCACGAAGACGGCAGCACTGCCGCCATTTCAGCACCATCCGTTGCGCCTGCAGCAGCGGCAAAGGCGGCGGCGGCAGCGGCGCACAAGCGCGGACCCAGCAGCGCCCAGAACACCTTGTACACCTCATACGGCAAACCGTCCGAGCCCGGGGCTTTACCGTTGGCAGAGCTGCCCAGCGCCGCAAACAGCTCCAGAGGGCTGAGAGCGCCGTCATCAGGCCCCTCCGCAGCCGCCTGAAGGTCCAGTGGCACCTTCTGCTGAACGGCCGCCAACAGCTGCTGTTGTGATGCCTGGCAGACGGGCTCCACGCGGAAGAGGCCAGTGGGGCTAGCACTGCTGTACATGGCCGTGGCCGCAGCCGAGATGGTGCTGCGCGTGCCAGGGCCAGTGAGCGCCACTGGCTCCGACTGCCCCGGCACCTTCAGGTGCGTGATGGGCTCCTGGGCTCCCGAGGCTGGCTCCTCCGACAGCCGATGGAACCAGCGTGTGCCCCGCTCACCATGCTCCTCCATCAGCGCCGAGCGGGCGTTGTGGCTGGCAGCTGCTGCGGCGTCCTGCACCTCCCGCACTGCCAAGTTGGCGGCGGCTGCAGCCTGGCGCTGCCCAGCCGGAGCACCCGGCTGATCTGCCAAGGCCGCAGCGACTTCGGCAGTAAGGATCACATCGTGAAGAGCGTCGTGTGTCCGCCGAGAGTGCTGGCGGTGAAGCTCTGTGGCGACCTCCCGCAGGAAGCCCTTGTCCGCCTCCCATTGCTGTGTGCACGCGCTGCTGCCTGCAGGGGGCATGGGCTGAGCAGCAACATGCGCCTCCAGGCGCTGTGTAAGCTCCTGGCGGAGGCTGGGGTGGAACAGCAGGTAGGTGGGGAAGCGCCACTGCTCCCGGTGAGCACACGGCAGGTCCGGCAGGGACAGCGTGAGCAGCACCCCGTTGTGATCCCCTGGCGCCCCATACATACGAGCTATGTCGCAGACCCACGGCAAGGCAGCAGCACTGACATACCACCGATCCAGGCGTGCCGCAGAGGCAGGCTTGGGAGTAGCAGGGTGCGTGTAGCCCTTGGCGCCAGCCCGCTTGCTAGACCAGGGATCCACCAGGTTGTGCTGGGCCAGAAGGCTGGCGAGTTGGGAGCCGCCTGCAGCTCTAGAGTGGCTGGGGGCAGCCTCTTGGCTGGCGTCCGTAATGCAGTTCCAGTCCCCCCCGACGATCAGAACCCTATCCGTCGCCAGGTGCGACTGCAGACCCGCAAAAAAGGCAGGCTTGGCCGCAACTTCGGTGGGCGCGTAGACACAGACAAAACGCACCCGCACATGGCCCATATCCCAGTCCCAACATACCACACGGCCAGCAGCATCCGCCGAGGGTGCTTGAGGGACGCAGCCGGGCAGGCCCGAGCGAGTGAGACAGACTTTACTTTACTTTACTCTTCTTCTTTTTTTTTCTTCTCTTCTTTGGGGCTGTGGCTTTCCGCTACAGCCCCAAAGCTTTTCTTTGTTTCCCGGGCTCCTGAGCACTCTTACGGCTTTCTAATAATGCTTTTGAGATGCTTCAAAGTATGGTTATGCAGTCGTGGAGCTCGGTGACCTCGTTTTCTATGGGTCAACCAGTGCCAGTTGCGCGATATTTCGTCTCCGTCTCTCTGTAAGCCTTGGACGCTTATGGGACCGTTATTTTAAGACTCTCGAGGTTTTAAAATCGGTTATGGCGGCAGCTATCGTGGAGACTGCGACAACCTGGTTTTCGGCATTCTAACATCTCTTCGAGCACGAAGCGGTGCTAGCTCACCCCAGCAGTTTACTTGATGATGGTAGAATACTCATCGCGTATTGTTGGTGGCCTTGAGCTCGTCGTGGACAAGCTCGGCGACTTTTCCACTTTCAGCAATTTAACATCTTTACGAGGAGCGCCTTTCGTCAGCATGGTTTGGTTTGGTTAAGCGCTTACTCGGTGCAGGTGATCCGTGGTTGGAAGGAGCCATTTGTATGGTGACGGGGCAGCAACCTCCTTCACCTCACCGAGACATTTCGTCTCAGTCGCTCTGTAAGCCTCAGCCGCTTATGGGACCGTTTATGCAGGACTTTCGAGGTATAATCACGGTTATGGCGGCAGCTATCGTGGAGTCAACGACAACCTGGATTTCGGCATTCTAACTTCTCGGCGAGCACGCAGCGGTGCTAGCTTGCCCGAGCAGCTTATGCGATGATGTTTGAATACTCATCGCGTCTTTTTGGTGGCCTTGAGCTCTTCGTGGACAAGCTCGGCGACATCTTCACTTTCAGCATTTTAACACCTTCACGAGAAGCACCATTCGCCAGCCTGGTTTGGTTTGGTTCGATTGTTTACTCTGTGCAGGTGTTCCGTGGATGGCGGGAGCCATTTATATGGCCACGGGGCAGCAACCCCCGTCATCCCCCCAGGCAGGGTCCTGGTTACCAAAACCCATCCACGCCTGCAGTGGTGTGTAGACCCCCCCTGTTGTACAGGGAGTTTCAGGGGTGTAGGATTGGAGCTCTGGGCCTGCCAACTGGAGAGCTCTGGACAAATTTAAGACCCGTCAAGCTGAGCTCTGGGCCTGCCAACTGGAGAGCTCTGGACAAGATTCAAGACCCGCCAAGCTGAGCTCTGGGCCTGCAAACTGGAGAGCTCTGGACAAGATTCAAGACCCGTCAAGCTGAGCTCTGGGCCTGCCAACTGGAGAGATCTGGACGAGATCCAAGACCCGTCAAGCTGAGCTCTGGGCCTGCCAACTGGAGAGCTCTGGACAAGATCCAAGACCCATCGAGCTGAGCTCTGGGCCTCCCAACTGGAGAACTCTGGACAAGACTCAAGATTATCAAGAGGAGCTCTGGGCCTAGCAACTGGAGAGCTCTGTTGTCTGTCTTTGTTTGTTCTGCTGGGCAGGAGGGAGAGGGGTTGGTGTGCGTTGCTGCCGCTTGGGTTGTTGTGCGGTGCTGCCGTTTGGGGTGTAGAGCGGTTCAACCGCTTGGTGTGTGGAGCGGTGCGGCTGCTAGGTGTCAAGGTGTGTTTAGCGCCGCTGCCGCAGGGTGTGTGGTGCGGCACAGCCGCTTGGTAGCGAAGGCGGCACTGCCGCTTGGTGTGTGAAGCGGCGCTGCCACAGGTGAGCCTCCCTTTTCTTTTCTTTTCTTCTCTTCTCTTTTTGCCCTGTCGGAGTTCTGGTCTTCAGGACCAGGCTGTTTCGGGTCCCTGTGCCCTGCAGTAGGAGGTTGGTGCGTCCTCCCTCGTCCAACTCTGTAAGGATGATGCCTCAAAAAAAAAAAAGGCCCAGCCTTGTGCGCGCCAGGATGGCCGCCCCACACGATTGGGGCGACACCGCGGGGCTGGCCGCCAGGCAGTAGCGCCACTGGAGGCAGGGCCCCCGACCGGCGCGAAGGCAAGACTCCAGTGCTGTGGTGTCCACTGCATGAGTCTCCTGCAGGAGCGTAAAGTCAGCACCCACTTGTTGCAGGTAAGACCACAGCGCCCGCGCCTTTAGCGGCGATCCCAGGCCATTGACATTGACTGTCACCAGCCGAAGGGTCGCCGCCGCTCCTCGTGGTCTCATTACTGGCCCCCGCCGGCCGCGGCTGAGCCGTGGCGGTGGCGGTTGTGACGGTTGCGGCCAGAGCGGCCCCGGCCACGATTCAGCGGCACAGGGAGAGTGCCGCCGCTGCTGACACTCATGTCGGCGGTGTGGGCACTGGTGCCACCAGCGCTGCTTGGAATGCTGTCCACACTCATGCAGCTGCCCTTGCTAGCGCTGCGCCGAGGGTGGCCCGGTCGGCCCGTGCCGTTGAGGGTGGTGCTGGGCTCCACGCGCCCGCGCTGAGACTGCCGCAGGGTGCGCCGTTGAAGTGTCCAGCGCGTGTAGGCTGCTTGCACGAGTTCTGCTGTGTCCTGCAGCTGCTGCGCTACCTCGTCCGGTAGGGGTGCTCCCGCCAGCTGACCAGAGAGCAGGCGTGCCCAGTTGGGAAGCTCGTCTTGGAGCTGGAGCATGACTGCGGTGCGGCCTGCAGGCACAAGGCAGACAGGCAGGCCAGAAGTGCCGGGCCCCAGGTCCCGCAGGTGCTGCAGGAGGCGCCTCCCAAGTCGAGCGCCACCACACGCCGCCAGCTCGTGCCCCTGCACTTCCACAGCGCGGTTCTGAGAGGCAACAAGGTCAGCACCAATCGCACTGCAGGAGTCCTCAGGCAAGCACACGGCCCCATAGTCCGAAACGCTGTCCCCTCCAGCAGTTGACGCGGCCCCACCAGTGGGAGGTGACATCACGGCGGGCTGGGCCAGGGGCAGCTGAGAAGCGCTACTCCCCAGCCCAGCTACCGGAGCAAGGGCCCCACCCGCCAGGGAGGCTGGCCGCTGCACGTGCTGCCGCTGCGGCCCTGCTGAGGCCCCCCGCTTTGACTCCTGCGGCACCGACACCGGTAGCTGCGGCTGCTGCTGGTGCGGCTGGTGCGGCTGCTGCAGCTGTTGCTGCTGCTTGTGCTGCTGCTGCTGTGGCGGCGGCGACGAAGGTAGCGGCCGCTGCTGCTGTGATGGCGGAGATGGCAGTTGCGGCCGCTGCTGCAGTGGCGTTGGCGGTGACGGTGGTGGCAGTGGTGACGGCTGCTGTTGCTGCTGCAGCTGCTGTGGCTGCTGTGGCTGCTGCTGCTGCTGCCGCTGCTGCGGCTGCAGCTGCAGCTGCTGCTGCGCCAGCCGCCGGCGCTCCTGCCAGGCCACATGGGACTGAATGACCCCCTCGATGCTGCCAGAAGCGCCGGTGGCAGCCTGAGTGGTAGTCGGTGGCTGAGACTGGCCTCCACCCAAGGCCCCACCTTGTCGCCGTGACAGCTGACCACGCAAAGCGGCTGCAGCAGCACGGTTGGCTGTGGTCCCCCCAGCCTGCTGCAGCGGAGGGGCAGCCGGTGCCGCCGCCTCCTGCATCTCCACATCAGGTGCCGCCTGCTGCACCTGCCCTGTGCTGCCAGCAGCAGCGGTGGGCCCCCCGCCCCCTGTCATGGCTGGTGCTGGGCCGGCTGGAGCCCGCTGCATGCCTCCCCCAGCAGCGGCACCCCGGACCTCCACCAACATGGCCTCCTCACCTGGGAACTCCACACGAGCCCCATGGAGAGCCGCCAGCTGCTCATCACCGGCCGGTCCACGCACGCAGGCAATGACGTGGTTGGTAGTGCCAGTAGGCGCCAGGGGCTGGCCCTTAGGCCCCACCAAGCGCGCCAGGTGCTCCGATACCACATACGCGCTGCTGAGATCGTTGGGGTCGGAGGTAGTGGCGATACCTGCGGCATTCAGCAGCACCTCTGTGCGGCCTACGACTGCAGCCCACCCCGGCCCACCCACCATCCGGACGGTGACAGTGTATTCACCAGGGATGACCGGTAGCATGTCCACCGGCACGTAGACGCTCTGCCCCTGGAAGGGCACTGCCAGCGGCGACGCACGCAAGAGCTCCGCTGAGAACGCCGCCTTGGAGGCGCTGGTAGCCCCAGGATCATATGTCAGCCCAATGTACGCCCGGGATGGCTGATTCATATGCTGCAGGGTGTGGCCCTGCAGTAGTTTGCCCTGTTGGCTCGCCTGGAGTTTGGAAGCCACCACAGACACAGCAGCACCTGCAAGCTCCCGGAGGCTGGCTGACGTGAGCTCCTCATCTGACAGGCCAGTGGCATGGCCCAGCAGGAGAACTGGGTAAGAAACCAGGCGGCGGCCACTGGGCCGCATGGTCAGCCGCTGCACAGCAGGCGACGCCTGGAGCCGCCACCATGCCTGGTGAAGGCTGACGCTGTCCACAGCCACGCTGGGGCGTGTGAGAACAGCGGCATCCGGTGCTGCGGGCACCCCCTGGGCTGCCGACTGCATGATAGGGAGCTGCCCACGGACAAAACCCCGTGGCTGCACCCTGCTGGCTGCTGGTGGTGCCCTGGGAAGGCCTGTCACGAGGCCTCCACTGCTGACCCCAGGGCAACCACCTTGGCGGCCCCTAACCTGCATGACTCACAGCAACCAGCACGCCAGCAGCCCTGTAGGCCGCGGCAGCAGGAAGCACGAGGCGCAGCAGGGCAGGGGGAGAGGACCAGGCTCCAGCAGCCCACCCAAAACCGCCCAAGTGCAAAACGGCACCCCGTGGGAGGGCACGATAGCCCAGTCCGCCCTGCTGAAAATAGCTTCCTTACCCAGCAGTAGATTATAAACCTACGCTGGGCTGACGAGACGCCGCGCGCGCCAAGATGTTAAAATGCCGACAAGCAGGATGTCACCGACTTCACGCCGACCGAGGACTGACGCCAGAAATAGAAAGCGTAGTATTCATTTAGCCCATTTTAGATACCCAGGCACCAAAACGAGCGCCGAAGGCGAAGGGGTGTAGCAACTGGCACCGCGCGACCCACAAACAACTCGCGCGATAGAGGCTCCGACCTATTTAATAAAGCATCGTATAGCTAATAAAAGCAATTGGAATGCTACACAGGGAAAAAGGGACCCCGAAAAGAAAAGTCGACGTAAGATGTTGTTTGCGAGCAAGAGAAAGGGATAGCAGAAATAGGAAGCAAGTAAAGTAAAGTAAAGTAAAGTAAAGTCAGAGTCCCAAGACAGCGGCACACCCAGATGCGTGACGGCGTCCGTGACAAAAGGCACCCCCGTGTGCGGACACGTGCCCGTGAGATGCGCAAACCTGCCCAGGCCAATGGCCCGGCTCTTGGCCGGGTGAACGCGGGCGTTGGAAGCACGGCAGAACAGCTGGAGTCAGTGGAGCCCAGCAGCAGGAAGCGTGTGGATGCGGCGCCCACGGAGGAACGCACGGCGCACCCTGCTCGCCGCGAGCACATCACTTCTGGGAGTGTCCCGTGGCGCAGGCAGTGCTGGAGCAGATTAACGCGGCGATGGCGAACACCATCACTCGGCAGCAGCTATGGCTAGCAGAACCGCCTCACGGAGTGCAGCAAGCAGTGTGGGACGTGGTGGTACTAGCCGCCCTCTCGGCCATGGAACGCGCCCGGACGAGGTTGAGGGCAGTTACCAACGCAGGGCCCCCAGAGGGTATGGAGACTGAGCCGGTAGAAATCGCTAAAGCGGAAGCGGTGACAGGGTTTTGGAGGCGGCTGCAGGACTTCGCAAGATTAGGGGTGCCCAGGAAGGGGTGGAGGGAGGTAGGCACAGCGCACCCCCTGCTAGCCGTGCAGGGCGGGCGCATTAAGGTTCAGCAACCTGCTTAGTCAAGTCTTGTCAGCTCGCAACTGCTGCTTATAAGCGGTGCTAGATAGAGTGTAGATGAGACGCGGTTTGTGTGTGTACGTGTGTGTGTGGGTGGTACCGTTGACGGTGACGTATGTTCACGACCCTTGTGGTGGCGGGTAGGCGCTCGGTTGCGTGCTTGTCCCCTCTGCGGTAGGTGACTCGATTGAGTTGGTGGTTTGGGCTGTAGCTTTGGCGGCTAGGTGCGGCGGCTTTGAGCGTTCTCGCCGGCCCTGTCCCTCTTGCTACGTGTGGCCTGCTGATGAGTAGCAGAAGGGTGACACGTGTGTTCCCAGGCGTTAGTAGCCCCCAGGGGAGCGCGCGCGTGGGTTGCTCGTCTTCGGGTTGTCTCTTGTCGGGGGTTTCGTTTGAGGTATTAGGTGCGCGAGCTGTCTCCACACCGCCTGGTCCTGTGGGCTCAGGAGAGCACAGCAGGGAGGCGTTTCTCGTTTCGCGGCTAGGCTTGCTGTGCGCGGGTAGGGCAGGTCAGCCGTGGGCTTGGGTTTCTAGCGCTGTTTTTGTGAGCGCTCTCGCCAGTCCAGAGACTGGTAGGCTGCAGAGGCCGTGTGTCGGGCCCGGGTCGGAGGCAGGCCCACAGCTGTAACATTAAAACTGGCTGTGCGGTTGCTGCTTTTTTTTTTGAGGATTCATCCTTACAGGATTGAACGGAAGCAGACGCACTGCCTCCCAACCGCTGGGCAAAGAGACCCGAAGCAGCCTGGTCTTAGAGACCAGAATCCCGACAGGGCAAGAAGAGAAGAGAAGAAGTCTGAGACAAACCACCTGAAAAACCAAAACCACCTGAACCAAATCACCTACCGCCACCCCGTCCCACACCCACCCACCCCACCCCGACCCGGCAGACAGAGCAGGAGGCTGGCCCCCCCGCCCCCCGGTAGGGGTTTCCACAAACACCGCCAGACCTAAGCCAAGCAACCGCTACACCAAAAGCCCGAAGGCAAGCACCACCGGCAGAGACGCACCTCCACACTTCAAACCCAAACGCACCCACGGTACGCTCACAACAGACAGCAGGACGCTTTTTGTTCCCGCCCAAACCCACCCCACCCCCGCAAGTCGGTTGCTTAAGCAACACCCCATCAGAAGCAAAGAAGCACACACAGATGCAGAAGCATAGCGGGCCAGATGTGGCGCTGACATAGCAATCTCATTATATAGCAGGGCCCAGCCCGCTGTAAGAAGTCCACGAAGGCTGAGGAAGGACGGCGCTGCAGCGCCACCCAGTTATATGATACACAGCGGAGGCAAGCCACGCCATCGCCTTGAAAACAGCCGCCCACAGAAACTAGGGTGCCTGCACGGGCGATGCAAGCGTCAGCCGGATGCGCAGCTGCGGCGACCCACCCTCCGTATCCTCCACTTCACAGAGGGCGCCACCCGCCGTCCAGATACCCACAAAGCTCTCCAACTTGGCCGCCTTCAGCTGCGCCGTGAGAAGCTGAGTGGGCAGAGCCGACAGGGTGTCAGGGGTTAGCGTGGCGGCAGTGAAACGCAGCTGCATGACCCTGCGCAGCTCGCTGACCACCTCGCGAACCACGTGCTCGGACGTCTGCTTGGCCGGCTCACGGGACCAGTACGCACACCAGAGGGCGTACAGGAACGTGGCCCGCAGTGTGCTCCACAGCAGCGCGCCCGCGCCGCGCGGGCTGGAGGCCCACGCGCCCATGTGGTCCCCAAGCATGAAGGCCGCGTCCGTCACCGGCGGCGGCGCCGCCTGGGGCGCCACGCAGGCCCACAGCTGCTGCAGCCACGCCCGTGCCTGCGCATAAGCCGGGCACTCCAGGAATACGTGCGTCAGGCTGGCCCACGCCTGCGGGCCAGGCGGCCCGCAGGCGGGGTGAGGGCAGTGCGGCCCCAACCCCCCGCGCCCCGTGGCCACCCGTGGCCGAATGCCCTTGCCTGCCCGGTACAACCCGCAGGGCAGGTAAGCATGTTGCAGCCGGTATACCATCACCTTTGCGGCTCGAGTGGCGTGGCTGTCCCACAAGCGCTGCCACAAGCCGCGCAGCAGCGCCCCATCCGGGGGCGGCGGCCGAGGGGTGCCCTCAACGGCAGCGGCGGCTGCCGCCGCCGCCGTGGCCTGCCCCATGCTAGGCCCTGCGCCGCCCGCCGCCTGCTCCTGCAACCGCGCTGAACGCCGCGGCCCCTCACCCGACGGCTGGGTGGGTGACGCGTACGACCGTAGCTCGCGCGCCGGCGTGCTCTGCTGTCCGGCAGCAGCTGAGGTGCGGTGGAGCCAGGGGTCCAGGGCCACCGGGTTGTTGCGGAAGTGCTGTGCCTGCGACGCCGCCAGCTGGGTAGCTGCGCGCTGCCACTCCGCTTCCTTCTCAGCGAGCCGTGATGGTGCTGGCGGCGGGCTGGCCGAGCCACTTGGCTGTGCGGCTGCTGCTGCTACTGCTGCGGGGCACGGCATGGCTGCCGGGCGCACGGGGGCAGGTGGCGCTGCGGGGTTGGCCCTGGTGATGGCCCGCCGCACCTCACGCACGGTGTAGTCCGCCAGGCTGATGCCCGCCACCCGATAGTGCTCCGGGTGCGCCACTACCCCAGCCTCCGGCGCCAGGAAGTACGGCGCGCGAGGCCACGCCCCCGCCCGCTCCCCTGGCGCCGCTGCATCATAAGCCGCCCGCTCGTCAAAGGTCCACAGGTGCCGCGGCTTGCGGTGCTGCAGCACACAGGCGGGCTGCCACGCCGGGTCAATAGCGGGCGGTGTCACGCCCGGCCCGGGCTGCAAGAGGCGCCCGGTGTAGTGGACGTACGACACAGCGCCGGCAGCGCTAGCCACCCACAGCTGGTCCTGGCTAACCCGCCACTGCGGTGGGCCGGCCGGCGGCTGCGTGGCTGGCGGCGCCGGACGCAGCTCCACACCCGCGCGCCGCAGGTGCCCAATGGCGGCCGCCAGCCGGGCAGGCAGGGCCTCCGGCGCCAGCGCGTCGCTATAGACCCACGCCCAGTTGGAAGCGGCGTCTGGACGCACGTGGTTGAGCAGCGCCCGGGTGAGCACCTTCCAGGGCTGCCGGCCTGGCTGGGCTAGCAGGGCGAGCATTTTAGCTTGCAGGGCAGCCAGGAACGCAGGCAGGTCGACGTGGTTGACACCCCCATCCTTGCGCGGCAGGCAGGCAACCTCCCTCTTAGGCAAGAGCAGCGGGTTCCCATGAGACACCAGGCTAGCATCCTCAGCATGCAGGGAGCGTGCTGCAAACCGGTCGACGACGTCCGTCAGCTCCTTCAGCTGTGCTGGCGCCGGGTTGAGGAAGCTGAAGTGGTAGGCGAGCTTCGCGGCCAGCACCTGCTTCGCAATGTGCACACGGCCAACGAGGGTGAGCGACAGAGCTGCCCACAGGCGCGCCACGTAGGCCATGCTGCGGGAGCGTTTGTCGTACAGGGCCATGGCAGCGCCCTCAGAGTCCCAAGACAGCGGCACACCACACGGGGGCCACGGCCGGTCGGGAGGGGTCCTGAAATCCGGACCAGGTAGAACTTCCTCGCCAGCGCACGAGCGCTCAATCTAAATAGACCATCCTTGTTTTCAGTCGATAACTAGACGAGGGTTTGCTTTTATTTTACTTTGCTCGTTGGCGCAAAATGTCCCGACTTGGTTGACACGGCAACACCGTAAAACATATTCAATACCCTTGTCGTCAATCATATGCATAATAGGGATGCAATTACGACAGTCTGCAGCCACCGAGCGCGGCGCTAGCGACTGAAGCGAGCGCTAAACGCTCGGCATGTCGGCCTAGTATTCTTCGCTAATTTGATTTCAGGGCCCACTCAGGAGTCGCTTTTGGCATGTATTGGACAAGTTGAAACGGTTATGGGGCATGCCGTCGCGAGGGGCTCTGGGGCCCCCAGTCACTTAGCTGTCGGCGCCTGCGCCAGCCCCTTGACGAGGGTCATCAAAGACCCTCCAAATGGCCGTTTACCCATTCCTTTCCCCCTGCCCAGCAATGTTACTGTGTAATAGTGGTAATATAAGTGTGTTGGTAACATGGAATGAGGGGTATGGTACGGCCTGCTTTCGTAGAAGCCGCCCTTCCTACCTGCTCAACATGTGTTCACTGAAGGCCCTAGGCGCACCCTAGCCCGCACGGTGTTACCACCTCTGAACCTGGTGGGATCCACAATTGCAGGTGGTGATAAGTTAGGTTAGGTTATGTCCCGGTCGTCCACAGCGTGTACGCAAGGAGGTGACGGATGTATCAGGTGTATAAACGGAACGTTCCTGTATTTAACGAGGGTCTCGCGTGGTTGTAAGGCTAGCTATGAAGTTTGCGCTTGGAATGGGGTCGCAGTCATCCCGTCCTTTTCCCCGCAGTCGCAAGTGTAAAGGCATTGATATGAAGTGCGTGATGAAAGATAGTGACAATTTCCAATGCCCACGTATGGGCATATGGCTTGGAAGACAGGACAGCCGCGCAGAATAGAATCCCTTGGTTCGCGGGGCAGACCGCACGAACGCAAAGCCACCGGCACTAGTGCCTGGTGGTAGCTTGCGGGATTGTTAAGAGCCGCCAACGGGGGTCGCAACGCAGTGGAGGCTCTGTGATTGCAGGACCCTCAGACGCGTCTTCGCTTGTATCGCAGTATCTTTGTATCGTTGTATCGTTATATCGTTCTATCGCTATACCACACGGTATCGTGTATCGCTGTCCGTATCGTTATCGGAGAGAACTCGGCGATTTGCGGGCCCTAGCACGCCTTTCCACTTGTGTCGCTGTATCCCAACACCACACGTTTTCGTGTATCATATTCCTTATCGGCGTATCGTAATCAAAGACCACGAGACCCGGGGCGTTCTGCATCAGGGGGCGTTCCGCGGACCTCTCGTTTTTGTGTCGCATGTCACTTTTGATCCATATCACTCTTGAAAGCAGCAATTTCACGCATTAATGCAATGTACGCGCGTCTTGCCCTGGTGCGAGCGGTCTTCGTCGCCGGTCGCGAGGCACGGTACAGGTTCCAAGTGGGGAATTGCTTGTTTGACTCCATCGCATATGTAATGTTGGCTGTGCTCAGAGAAGAACACGACGCTCACACGCTGCGTCAGAATGCCGTGTCCATGCTTGAGCGCGGTTTCGCTGGATATCAGGAAGCTATTGTGGACTTGCAAGAAGGCGTGCAGGATGCTGCATTACTGGAAGCGCATTACCAGGATGGCGGTCGGGCACGAGTGTGTGCAGGGATGTTGCGCGCGCAATATACACAGCACCCCCTGCTCGGCCGACGTCCACCTGAAAACGAAGACGAAGCGCTGTACATGTATTGTGCCGATGCGATCTGTTGCACGTCACGGCACTTTGCCGGACATCAATGGGGAGATGCTATTGCAGTCTATTGAGTTGCACGTGCCGAAGAGATAGGGGCAAGCCCTGGTACTGCGTAGCGGTAGGTGTTTCAGAACATGGCGGTTTCTACGTGGCAACGTCTTGCCATGGGCCATTCCTGCGTGGGCGTCTGACTGATGCAACTGCGCTGTCTTAAGGCGCGGCCGTGCGGGACACCCGTTGTGCGGTGTATCCCGCAGCTGGTACTTACACCGAATACATTCACTGGACCCTACTGGACTGATGTAGTTGAGTCCCTGCTTCAGGACGGTGACTTGTGGGGTCCATGGAATTGGGAGTTAACATGTGACGGACTTTTCGCAGTGCTCTCAAGCTTTCCTTCGCCCAACGGGATGAGCAACTAAGCCTCAGTCACAACACTCCAGCTCAGCCTGGTCAGCTGGGTTCGCCGCACGCAGCCTTGGCGCTGGAGGCTGTGAGGTAGCTGGAGGGCGGACTCGGCGTCGCTCGCAAGGGCTGGAGGCCAGCTAACCCTGGAGACACCCCTCGTGTCCCTGGCGCCGTGCTAGCCGCGCACGACAAGTTCCACCCCTTGTGTCGGTGCTTTTGCGAGACTGCGTTGGGGGCCGCCAGGTCATTCAATTGAGGTCATTACCCCGCCTCCCCAAGTACCTTGACAGCGCCGCATGACCGGGCGCCTCTGGAGGCCCCTGTCACGTACACCTTCCCCGCACGGTATACGGTATACTCTCTCTCTCGGCCTGTGACAAAACATTTGCCTTGACACACGGACATTGATATCGTACTACACGTCTGGACATGACCCGGACGGTGGTCAAGCTCATAGGCGTGGATGCTCTTGTGGCCGCTGGCATGCGCCGTACAGTTTTACTGGCATGCGCTAGAATGCCCTGTGAAACCGTTGTCGTGCAGCCGTCTGCTTGCGACGCGCAAACGCTCCGCCAGGCGCGTGCAGTGCCTTCCTTGCCCTCACATTTGCTTACTGTTGCAGGACCGACTGTGGTGTCCCCAGGTAGGGTGGGCCCGAGGCTGCATCCTGGCCGTCGGCCATGCCAGGCAGATGTGCAGGGGTTGCACCCAAGGTTGCACCTCCCATCTCACACATGAGAGTTTTCCCCAAAAACCAAGATAAGTTTAGGGATTGAATCTCAAGCCAAGTGACAGGTTGGGATTGGCGGTTGGGATTGGCGGTGTGGCAGGTAGGATTGGTCGACCTCGCAGATTCTGATTGACAGGTCCGCAATAGGAATAGTGGCCCCCACGGGTAGGTTTGGTCAGCTCGCACATATATTCGTTGAAATATCGAGCTCACCCCCGAGCGTCCGGAACCAACCTATGCCACGCCATTTGTCAGAACTCGTCTGGACCACTGTGTCGATTCCGTGCGGCTAAACCAGCGGCATGGTGGTGGCAGGAGCTTGAGCTCGTTCCTTTGCCGGCGGCACCGCTGCCCTGCGTCAGCCCGAAACTGCGACATGCGGTGCGCATGTTGCGCTCTGAGTTCAGAGTGAAAACCGAGTTGCGTCGCAATCGCAGCTGCCGCATGGTCAGCTGAATTACAATAGACACAGGAAATGCGATTAACCTGGGTTGGACTGAGCAGCGCAGGATCCCGTGTTGTCATGTGAATTCCGCCGCACCGAAGACCTAACAGCATTTTGGCCCGCCGCGCCATCGGCTGCGATGATGGGTTCGTCAATCTGTCAGACTTTGACACTACAATAAAACAAGCCATAAACGGTTCGGAAGTCCTGTGGACGCATGGTCGCACTCGAGTAGTCGTGCTTTGGGTGCTGGTCTCAAATTGCGCCTGGAGCAACTGAGTTGCGGTGCAAATGACGCATCATACAGAAATACTTTGGTAGCTCCGGAGAACACCAGAGCTTGCTGCATCAAACATGGCGTCTTCAAGCGAGGACTCGCTGAAGCTGGCGAGACTCCCGCGGTTGGGCGGCAATGCCAAGGCAAGTGTGAGACGACGGCACCGCTGCGGCGGGGCTTTGACCCGCGGTAGGCAGCACGTGTCCGCCAGGGGCGAGCCTTCCCCGGTTGTCACGAAGTTCATAGCGTTGCACTGTCGCTCGGCCTCGCCGCCAGCGCCGTGGCTGCTCCAAGACCTCATCCTGGGTATTACGTTGAAAGTACTGAGAGCTAGTGGACGGCACTGTACAGTCCGTTCTGGGCAGGCGTGCAGGGTTAGCGGCGCCGAGTGGGGCTTCGAATCCTGACACGCTTTCTTTCACCCGCGCAGTCCAAGTGCGCCCGTAGCGTGGTCACAGCCAACATGCGTGCCTGGCTGCACTCGCACGCGATGGTCGGGAAGATTGACAAACTGCATCCCGCTGTTGAAAGCGTTATCGAAAAGGTGCGCTCTCTTGAGCGCCTGCTCTGTACCATAGCCAGCCGAGGCAACAACCTACCCTACCCTTGCACGCAGTGGAGCGCCCGCATGCCCCGACTGCTCCTCTCAACCTTCCTTCCCTGCGTGCTAATAGACTGGCTGAATGATCGACTGACTGACTGGCTGACTGGCTGACTGGCTGCAGTGGTTTGAGCTGGTTGACGATGACGGCAGTCGGACGCTGAGCCACAGCGAGCTCTTCTCCGCGCTCAAGGTGCGCCGGCGGGGCTTGCTGCTGTGCATACCATGCCGACCTGTGCTGCCGACATGTACTGCCGGCATGTACGGCGGTGCTGCATCCAGCACTCTATCGGAGGTGGCGGCTGGGCGGCGCAGGTGGCGGCTGTGGGCCAGCCATGGGGGGTTGTTTGCTTGGTGGGGCCTGGCACCGGGATGTGCACGCGCCACACCACGATTCCGGAGCGCTCCGTTCAATGCAATGGATAGTACAGAGGTGTGCAATTGGACAATTGGATGCGGTGATCCCATGTCCCTCACCTGTGCCTGTGGTGTTTGCTCCACTGCTCCGGGATCCATGACGCATGACGCGTTGCGCATGCTGGATTGACGGCCGCCATGTTCGTGCGGTTGTGCGTGCGTGTGTTGATGCGGCGGAACGCAGGCCGCCAAGGTGCCGTGCGACGACGCCACCATCCGCACGCTCATTGGTCTGATGGATGTCAACAAGGACGGAATGATCGGCTGGGACGAGTTCCAGGTGCGTGCGCGCCTGGGCTTGGCGGCTGCCGGCGGTCAGAACTCAGGAGGCGTGGCATCTCCGTGGCGTGCGGCACTGGGCTTGACTCGCTCGCAATGCATGCATGCGCGTGGGTGTGTATGCGTCTGTGGCTTGGGAGCTGGGATGATGCTGCACCTCACCTCACCTCACCTCACCTCACCTCACCTCACCTCACCTCACCTCACCTCACCTCACCTCACCTCACCTCACCTCACCTCACCTCACCTCACCTCACCTCACCTCACCTCACCTCACCTCACCTCACCTCACCTCACCTCACCTCACCTCACCTCACCTCACCTCACCTCACCTCACCTCACCTCACCTCACCTCACCTCACCTCACCTCACCTCACCTCACCTCACCTCACCTCACCTCACCTCACCTCGGCGCCAGATGTTTATGACGGAGGAGTTCGTGGCGGGCAAGTCGCTCCTGGGTGGCGAATACCTGCTGCCCACGGGCGTGTCGCTGCCGTTCGGGGCCATGGTGGACAAGCTCAGTCGCGACCGACTCATGCAGGAGGTCATGACGGTGAGGCGCGGGAGGGGCGGGGGGAAGGGAGGAGGGGGAGGGAGGAGGGAGGAGCGCTTGAGGAGGACAGGGGTGGGTGGCTGCGTCGGTGGAGATTGGCTAGCGTCGCACAACATGACTCAGGTAACAGCGAGGGCAGGCTGCGCGAAATATGGCTGAGGGAGCGCTAGTGTTTACTTCAGACGGCATCAGCAAAGCCGGTGATATCATACCGGTATCAGCAAAAGGTCAAGGTCAAGGTCTGAACCACATCCCCTGCCATGCGCACGCAAACTCCTGTGTGCAGCCCGGTGCCAGCCGCAACCGCTGGGTCGACGTGGCTCGGGACCCTGAGGCGCTGTCCAAGGCGGTCACGGGCATCAAGGCCGCGGCGGAGGTGACGGCCGTCGCCGCGCCGCGCGGCGGGACGTCCTCATCACAGGTGGGCGCTTCGAACGTGGCTAGCACAAGAGTGTGTGGTGAGGTTTCTGTGTCGCCGCCGCCCCGCTGCATGTGCTGCGCGTGCTTGTTCTACGAAGTCGCCTTCCACTTCAACTCGCGCACCACCGCTTCAACTCCCCCCGCCCCGCTTGTTCCGCCCGCGCCTGCCTCCGAGCAGCACGCCGATGGCGACGTCGCCGAGCCGCTCACGCCGCGGCAGGCGCTCACCGCCGCTATGCTGCAAGAGCTGGAGGCGGAGAAGGCGGCAGCGGCTGCAGCAGCTGCGGCGGCTGCGATGGGCAGCGGCATGACTTCGCCGGTGCCGGTGCCGGTGCCGGTGCTCACGGCGGGCGCGGCTTCAGTCAGCGGCGCGGCTCCGCAGCAACCGCTCACGGCGCGCGGCGGCACAACGCATGGGCAGGTAAGCAAGCCCCGAGCGTCGGCTGCGACGTGAAGGCTGTGGGGCGGGTCGCTTATGGATCCATGGAAAGCTTTGATCGCGTTAACAAGGAACGCCCTGCCGCTTGTGGTCCTGGCATTCGCCGCGTGCTGTGCAGTCGATGGAGCGTCCGCGCCGCGCCACCAGCACGGCATCCCACCAGCAGCACTCCGCCGCCCGCTCCAGCCCGCCTGGACCCGGCTCGTCCTACGGCGGCGGCGCGGGTGCGACCGCCGTAATGTGTGTGTCGCCTGCCTCCGGCGCAGCCACAGCTCGCGGCGGCGGCAGGGCCGCAGCCCTGTCACCGCTGCCGGCGGAAGCAGCAGCTGCTGCTGTTGCCGCCGCCGCCGCTGCCTCTGGTCCTGCGTCCATGCGGTCATTGCACCCCGACTCGCCACGTTCGAGCCTCGCTGGCGGGGGGCATGCGTCGCGACTGGCCTCGCAGATGGCGTCGGTGTTTGGGGCCGGCGGCTTCAGTGCGGGCGGGGGCGGCGGGCCCTGCAGCAGCAGCAGCAGCAGCAGCAGCAGCTTCCGCCGGCGCAGCACGGGTCCGTGTAATGTCGACACGGGCTCGCTGGCAGTAGCAGCCTCGCCCGCAGCCACCGTTGCTGGGGACGGCTACTGCCGCAGTCCGGCGGGCGGGCGCAGCCCGGGCGGCGCCAACATGCCGCTGGCCCCCATGCCGTACTGCTACAGCCACGCCCACTCGGCGGCGCTGTCCCCGGCGCTGCCCTCGAACATGACTGACGACTGCGGCCCCTTCGCAGCAGGGCCGGGTGAGGAGTACGGTGAAGTGGATGGGCCTTCGGCTGGCGGCGGCGTGGCCGTCGCGGCGGCGGTGGAGCACCTGCGTGCCCGAAGCTGCGTCGACCTGCTGCCCTCCCAGCGCTCACAGCTGTTGCTGCAGCGGCAGCAGATGCAGGCGCAGCTGCCCATCGTGCCGCCGCCGCTGGTGGTGCCGCTGGGCGGCAGCGCGATCGGTGGTGGTGGCGGCCGCGGCGGCGGCGGCGGCGTGGTGTCGTCGCCATTCGAAAGCGGCAGCGCCGGCTATATGAGCATAAGCAGCAGCCCCGCAGCAGGGGCAGGAGGGGATGCGTCGCGGCGGCTGCCGCCGCTGCAGTTGCCGCTCCAGCCGTCCAGCTCCGCTTCCACGCACGCCGGCCGGCTGCCTGTGGGTGAGGCGGCCGACGGCTGGGAGCCGAAGGGCGACGCCGCTGCGTCGCCGGCAAACAGCGGCAGCGGCGGCGGCAGCAATGGCGGCATGCGGCAGCCTGAGCTGGGCCCGGTGCTGGGCCCGGCGCCGGTGGGCTCCAAGACCGGGCGGCGGCGGTCGGTGGAGTGGCTGAGCCCACTGGGGCGACAGAGCAGCGACCTGCCCAGCCCTTTGTCGCCAGCGCCCTCCAGCAGTCACGGCGGGGGCGGCAACTCCCTGCCGCTCAGCCGCCGGCCGTCGGAGTTGCCCAGCCCCCTCACCCGGCCGCATCGCCAGGAGTCATTCAGCCAGCCGCAGCTGCAGGACTGGTCTGCGGCCGCCGCCGCAGCCGCCGGCACCAGCGGGGGCGGGGGCAGCACAAGCAGAGCCGGCGGCGGCCCGCCGCCTGCGAATCGCGGCCCCACTGAGCGCGCCACTGTGGGCCCTCCCAGCCCCGTGCCGCTGCCCATGGCAGCAGCTGGCAGCGCGGCGGGCTCCTTAAGTGGCGCTTACCCGCCGCAGCACTCGCTCACCTCTCCCACCGCCGCCTCCACACAGCGCAGGCGCGCGCCGCAGCGCACCCTCAGCATGGTAGGGGCCATGGCTGAGCGGCTCGCGGAGGAGCGGCGGGCGGCTGGGCCCTCGCAGGGTGGAGCAGCAGCAGCCGCAGCAGCAGCCGCAGCAGCAGCGGCGGCAGCAGCCGGGTCGTATTCGGCCTCGGGTTACGACGCGCTGCGCTCCTTGCCTTCGCCTGGCGGCGGCAGCGGCGCCGGTGGCGGCGGCGGTGGCGCGCCCACACCGGGCGCCGTGGCGGCGGCGGTGGCCGCCGCGGTGGCGGCAGCGGCGGCGAACAGCAGCCGGGACTCGCTCACGGACCCGCAGCTGCATTTCGCTGCCAGCGAGGATGGCGAGGGGCTGGCCTGCGCCCTGGGCATGGGGTGGCCGGCGGCGGCGCTGGCAGCGGCGCCAGGTGGCCTGCTGCCGGCACGCCCAGCCATCCCGGCGCTGAAATCGGGTGCGCACGAGGATACGGGAGGTGGCGGGCTGCCCGCAGGCGCTGCTGCTGCTGCTGCGGCGGCGGCGGCACAGGGTGCGGCGCCCGCCACGCCGAGGCTCACCTACAGCGGGGCCGCCGGCGCCATGCCTGTGATAACGGACGCTGGGGGCATGAACGGCTATCTGCAGGGACTGGTGCTGGCGCACAGCGAATCCCAGCAACAGCAACAGCAGCAGCAGCAGCAGCAGCAGCAGCAGCAGCAGCAGCAGCAGCAGCAGCAGCTTGCGGTGGTTCTATCGCAGGCGCAGCACGGAGCCGCAACCAGCCGCTCCAACAAACTCCTGGCTGCGGCGGCGGCAGCCGCAGCCAACACCGCGGCGGAGGTGCGGGCTGGCGGGGCCGAGGCGGTTGCTGCCGCTGGGGCCGAGGCGGCTGCAGGCACGGCGGCGCCGCCCGTTGATACCGCGCCATCTGGACCCGTGACGATGCATCACGGTCCGCAGCCGCCAGCGGCGCCGGGCGGCACAGAGCCGCGGCCAGCCCTGGCGGGAGAGGCATCGCGCCTGCGGCTGCCGGCATCAGCCCTGCGCGCCGCCGCCGCAGCCAGGGCCTCACCGACGGCTGCAGGCAGCGGCACGGGCGGGCGGTGACTGTCTCTCTGCTGGGGGCAGGGCGGATGGATTGTGTGTTGTGTGTTGCTGACATGGTCATGGTGGCGACAGGAGCGCCGTTTCAGTCATGGCAAGAGCCTCTTACAAAATGCTGTTGGGGCGTCATGTTGGGGGCGCGCCTGAATTGACGCCAGGAGGTGACTGACTGCACCTGCATGAATTCTTTGGATTGTGACGGCATTGGCTTGGCCTTGCCACGTGACTGCTGTTGTATTTGTATTTGCATCCTACTCGAAATTGTACTCGTGATTCATGATTTGTTGATTGCTGCAAAACTGGCCTCGGCACGGGGTAGTCAACTCGGGCCCGGCTGTATCATTGCAGGAGTTGACTGAAACTTAACGGGCATGGTTTGCTGCTCACCTCATTCATGGGTTCCTTCGTCGTAGTTGTGTCAAACATGCATGCGTGGCATGCCTGAACACATAAGTGTATGGCATTGGGCGTGGAGCTTAGGCTTCTCTTGCTTGATGGCGCAAGCGGTGACTTCGAAACTCACAGCAAGAACATTGCATTTGGTTGAGCTTTGGCAGGATGTTGTCCGGTGGAAAAAGGCCTTTACTGCTGTGTGGGAGCTGCCTTTCAGCCGGGAGTCACATGTTGGGCGCGCTGCGATAGACGGTGAACTCAGGCGTGTGCACTGGATACTAAATGATCAATATAATCTTTTGTGCCGCGCTGCGGTGCGCAATTCCACAGGTCAGAAATGTGAAAGTCATAAAGGGCGGGCGGATTCTGACCGTATACGTGTAGCACAGCCTTTTAGCGCAGGACCCGGGCGCCGTCATCACCGCGTCACGGCTGTGGCTGGCGCGCGCGTGTGTGGACTGGTGGAGCAGGCGGAGGCGGAGGCAAAGGCGGCGCTCAGCGACCGAGCGCTGACGGCGCCGGCGTGCCTCATCCAGGCTGAGGAGGCGGCGCTGGAGGCACATGCGGCCGCGGCTGCGGCGCACGGCGCGGAGCTCAATGCTATTCGGCGCGTGGGGCTCGACAGGATGAGGAGGGCGCGGCGGCAGGCGGGGCTCGCAGGCAGCGCGGCACGGGAGGCAGACTCGGCCGCGGACCGCGCGCGGCACGCGTACCGCAGCAACGACTTCGACGCTGTCTACGTGTCCTGGCGCGGAGTAGACCAGGGCGCCTGCGCAGCGTCCGTGGCCCAGCGGTCTGCGGAGACCTTCTCACGCAGGGCCTCGGAAGGCAACGCCGGCTCTAGTTCCTGCGGCGGGGGGGTGCTATGGGAGCTGTGGCGGCGGGGACTAGCTGGTGTGGCGGGTAGAGGCTTGGGCCTGGCCATGTGTGCACGCATGGCTTCAAAAACGCTGACGGGGGCCCTGTACAAGGGGCTTGAGGTCATGCATGGGCAGATCAAAGCAGTGGGCAGCTCCCGCGTATTTCCGTTGCGCAGTGTGCTAACCTCCCTGACCCGCTAGGCAGCGAAGCGCAAAGGCAGATACGTAGCTGGCGCGCTGGGCCTGTACTAGGGGCTGTGAAAGATGCGAGTGCTGGCAGTGCGGCAACGACCTGGGCTGACTGGGGTTGCCAGCTTGGACGTGGAGGTGGGGGAGCTGTTCACACTTGGTGGGCGAGAGCAGGCCGCAGGGGGAGGAGGCATTGCCACATACGCCACCAGCGAGTGGACTGGCACCAACCTCTGTTGCAACAAAAATGTGGAAATGGCCTTCAACCCCCTTGGAGCCTTGCCATTTGTGACGCAGGGGCTGGACACCCCATCTACGTACCACTTCGGCAGGCCTGGGTTGACCTGCCGCCGCCTCCCCCCGGGGTGGATGGTTCAACCGCGAGTGAATAGCGTCATGGGACGAGTTTGCTCGAGGTCGTGGGTTCGATTCCCATACACTCCCCCGATTTCGGTCGGGATGAAATGCCTAGGGATAAGTGGTCGGCCGGACGAGTTTAGGACTTAGTCGATGAGCCCGGATTCGGTCCACTAGGGCGGCCGCGAGCTCCTATAAAGTAAGAAGTATCGATCGATCGGGTGAACGGTTAGGCGGCAGAAGTCACGGTGGAGACGTCGGCGTGCAGGTGGCACGCCCCTGAAGTCCAGAGCAGTTCGCTCGCGACCCGGGTCACCAGGTCCTTCTTGTAACCATGCATTCTCCCCCCAGCATGCCGCCCTCGTGCGCACTAGCACCTCTCATCCTGCTACTCGTGTCTTGAGCTCAAGCAACGCAACCCCTGGCCGCGTCATCACCTCCATGGGCACACGCCGTGCTGCACCCCACGTGGTCGCGTCGTCTTTCATACCGTCACATCCTTTGCTGCGCTGCAGGCTCTACTAAGGCGTCCTGCTGCCCCGCGCCAGCACGGCATATGTATCCACACACAGACAGCTGCTAGGGTTGCTCGGCTGCAAACAGGACCTCTTGACTGCCTACCTCGCACCCATCAATATTCTCGATGCACGCTTGCGGTTGAATCCTCGCCGTGCTCTACCTCTGCTACCTATTACCCCTCTGGCTGCCAAGTCACGGGGGAAGGGCTCACGAGCTGCCGCGACAAAGCAACTCATGGAGTGTCACAAACACAATGCACCGGCGCCGCTATGGCTGCCGCACTGGCCACGCCCTACACAGCCCCATATTCGAACTGTAGGCTGCCTCCATCGCCGCCGCCGCCGCTGCACAACAAGACCAGTACTGCTCTAAAACCCGTGGCGCCTCCACGGCGCCTCCAGCCGAAGTCGACGCCGCGGCGGCAGCAGGGGCATCGCCACCAACAGTTCTGTCCCAGGCCCACTCCCCTGCCGCGGCTGCCACGGCTGCTGCGGCTGCCGCAGCTGCCCCCGCAGGGCTGACCTGCGGCCGGCCACCAGCACATGCCGCCGCCACATGCCGCCGCCACATGCCGCCGCCACGCCGCCACCATGCTGCTGCTGCTGCTGCTGCTGCTGCTGCTGCTGCTGCAGCCGCTTTAGGTGACGTTGAAGGTCTTCTTGAGCTTAATGACCACGCGCCAGTCGTCCTTGGTCATCTCGTCCTTGAAGAACTCCTTCAGCGCGTCGATGGACTCGCGGCTGATGACCGACACCTGTTGGTTGGGCAGGCGGGTGGTGTGGGGTGGGGGTGCATGGGGGTGGGGGCGGGGCGGGACGGTTAGGCAGGCGAGTTTGCGTCGGTTGGCAGTTACTTGGGCGGTTGGGGAATCGAGCGGAGGCACCTCGGTTCATAAGCGCGCTACGGAGCACGAGGGCTGCACTCCGGCACCGCGCAGGCAGCTCGTCGCGAAGCGACCCGCTCGCTCCGTACATGGCGTCGGGGGGTTGACAACATGCGACATGCAAAGGCGACCGACCGTCTGAGGCGACCGACCGTCTGCCCGCCCGCCCGCCCGGCCGGCCGGCCTCGCTCACCAGCTGGTGGTTGTGGTCGAAGTGGCGGCCGTACAGGCGCGCCTTCTCCTCCGTGGTCTCGCCCTCGATCTTCATGGCCACGCTGTCGCCCGCGCGCGCCTTCTCCACAGCCTGTGGTGCGGAGGAGGAGGCGGAGGCGGCGGCGGAGGAGGAGGCAGAGGGAGCGGAGGGAGCGGAGGGAGATAAGGTTCGGATGGCGCCTGTCAAGAAAGCTGTCCGCCACAGCTGTGCAAGGGACACGGCCTCCAAACCCCTCCCTCTATGTACGTCCCATCCACCGTCCGTTGCACACCACCCCAGCTCCCATTCCGCCTCTCCACACCGCCCCGTGGTTCATCGGCCCCCCTGTCACCCGTCTTCTTGCCACGTGCTCAGCACCCAGCCACACACAACCGCGCCCTCACTCGCACTCACACCCCCGTCCTCACCTCCTACCCTCAACCACAGACACACACTGCACTCACTCACACGCAGCACTCACACGAGCCACAAGCCAAACCCCACCTTGTGGTTGATCTCCATGCCCGCAATGCGGCCCAGCTCCACGTTCCCGGCCTCGGTGATGGCGGCCACGGGCGTGCCGATCTTGGCGATGCCCTCCAGGATGTCCACGCCGACTACGATGGGGTCCTTCTTGTTGAACACGCACGTGGGCAGGATGCGCATCACCACCGGGAACACCGCCTGCGTGTGTGTGTGTGCGTGTGTGAGTACTTCATTCCAGAAACCAAAGCGAAACGACCAAGAGGGGGCCGGGGGTGTAACTACGAGCCCAAATAAGGCATACCCAATGCAAAAAGAGCGGGGGCGGGGGAGATGTGGAGGTGGAGGTGGTAAGGTGGATGGAGGTGGAGGTGTGGGGTTGGTAGGGATGGGTGATTAGGTGTGGAGGCGAGGTTGGAGGTGTGGTGCGCGGGAGTTGGGGGATCCCCGGGTGTCAACCCTGCAACCTGGTGACCCGCCGGATCCAGTTTCGCCGGGCGCCGGGCTCGCGCTGGGCCCTCACCCGGAAGCGAGCCGCCTCCTGCTCCGCGCTCCTGATCTGCTTGACGTAGGCGGTGAACTGGTCAAACAGGTGGTAGATGATGTCGGCGGTGAAGATCTTGACGCCGTAGTCCTCAGCCAGCTCGCGGGCCTGCGGGAGGTGGACATGGCGGGGGCAGGGACAGGGGCAGAGGCAGGCGGTTGATGCATGGGCAAATAATGGACAGGAAGCAATAGAATCTACTTATCACCTGGCGTGTGCGAGACAACAGCAATGTAGCAAGCTTTGGGAGCAAGTGCACTGAGCAATTGCCGCACTTCGACAACTTGGCAACGACTGCACTTCCCCGGCCCCTTTTTCCGCGCCCTTTCTCCGCCCCCCCTTCTCCCTCTCCGCCGCTGCCAGCCCACCGCCCTCCGACTCCTCCCTCTCCCACCGCCCCGCACCGCCCACCATCGCCGCCCACCATCGCCACCCACCACCGCCGCCCATCACCGCCGCCCACCACCACCGCCGCCCGCCCCCAGCCCACCGCACCTCCTTGTTGACGGGCACGTCGAAGGCCAGGATGCAGGCGTACTTGGGGCACTTCTTCTCGTTCATCACGTTGGCCCGCAGCACGTCCTTCTTGTGCACCGGCCCGATGTTGATGCCCGACACCGGGATGTTGCCGCCGTCGTCGGAGGACAGGAAGGTCAGCAGCGCCTCCAGCGAACCCAGCGTGGAGGCCTGACGGGTGCCAGGGGGCAGGAGGGGGGGCAGGTGGCGGGAGGCGTGTTGTTTGGGGATGGCCATTCATGGAGGGTGTTTATAAATAAAAGGAAGTGCCGATGTCCAGAGGTACAGCGAGAGGTACACGCGGGGGAGGGGGGGGCGTGCGGCGTGTGGCGGGGAGGTGGGGAGAGGTGGAGAGAGGGACGTGGGGGTTCCATGCATTTGAATCAAGAAGAGTAGCAGGGATTTGGCGGCGGCAGGTGGTGGGTGGTACTTCGGTAGGACAAGTGGCAGGTATGCGGTGCAGCCGCAGCCGCAGCCGCAGCCGCAGCCGCAGCCGCAGCCGCAGCCCCACCCATCCTGCTGTTCCGCGGGGTGCTGCGCCGAATACAAGAGAGCTCCCGCCTCCACCCCTCGGACCTCGACCGGCTGTCACCACTTCCTGCTTTCCATCCCACTTGCCCCCTCATGGGCCCTTCGCAGACCCATCCCGCCTGCCCCTGCCCCACCCCAAGTCCCCAGTCCACCGCCTGCCTCCACCACCAGCTCGCTCTCCGCCAGCTCTCTCCGCCAGCTGTCTCCGCCACCCCTGTCCCTGTGCCTGCGCCTGCACCTGCACGGTGCTGTGCCACCCCTGCGCCTGCGCCTGCTCTCACCTGCACGCACACGCCCTCGCCGCCCTTGTCCACCTTGGAGAAGATGTCGGCCATGTCCTCCATCACCGCGTCCTTGAGCTCCTCCTCGTCGTCCTGCGGACAGGGAAAGGCAGGGAGGGTGCAGGCAGGCAGGCGGGGAGGGTGCAGGAGGGAGGGTGGGAATGTGACCACCGGCCTCAAGGGAGGTTAGGAAAGGGCCAGGTGGGTGGCAGGAGGCAGCGGTGCTGGGTGGGTAGCAGGACGGGTGGACACGGGATGGGGCGGCGTGGCTCTACGCAGCATACAGCACCCGCTGCACAGGCACTCGGCCTCCGACAGCCCCAGCGCCCCCCCCCCCCGCGTCCCAACACGAATCCCTGCGGCCCCTCAAGCCCCGCCCCTCAAGCCCCGCCCCTCAAGCCCCGCCCCTCAAGCTCCGCCCCTCACCCCGCCCCGCAGTCACCCCCCCCGCAGTCACCCCCCCCCGCCCGCCCCCCGCCCCGCACGCGCACCTCGGGCCCGACCACGAACAGGCTGGTGCCCGCCACCGCGCTCTCCAGCCCCGGCGCCACGATCTTGACTCCCATGGCGGCGCGGATCTCCTTGTGGTCCATCAGGCTGCCCTTGACGCGCAGCTCGCGCAGCACCTGGTGGTGGTTGGTTGGCGTAGATAGTTGGTTGGTTAGTTGGTTATAGTTGGGTGGGTCACTTTAGGGGTGGGTGGGTGCGGACCGGCGCACAGATGCCTAACCTACGGACTGGTAGGCTGTGTGCCCATTCGCGCCGAGGCAGCTCCCTTTCGCTTGAAGCGAACAGTTCCGCAGCCGCGCCCCCGCCCCCGCCCCCGCCGCCGCCGAACACTCCTGCGCACCTGCGGCGTTTTGAGCGCCTTGATGCGCGTTACCAGCGGCCCGCCCAGGCCGCACACCACGATCTTGTCGCCCTCCTTGAGCTTGCCGTTGACCAGCACCACGTCCACCGTGGTACCCAGGCCCTCCATGGTCTTCACCTCCAGCACTGTTGTGGAAGTGCATGTGGTGTGGTGTTGGAGGAGGTGTGCTTGTGTGGCAAGTGTGGGTGGTGGGGAGCGGCGACCGAAACACACACGCAGGGCGCAGGCCAGGCGCTCGTTGCTGGCGCTGCATGCATTCTCCCCATGATAAAGCCACTCCGCCGCCTGTGAAAGCCGACTATACTGGAGAACCAGCTCGCACACTCCCTCCCGCCCCTCTCCTCACCGTCCTTCCCTTCGCCCTGGACGTCGCACTTCATCTTCTTATCGACCTATTTACCCAGACCGTCCTCGTGGATGGCTACGCCCCTCCCCCTCCTTTCCCCTCCCGTCCACCCCCATCCCCATCTCCTCCTCTCCTCTCCTCTCCTCTCCTCACTCACCCGTGCACTGCGTGTCTGCCACGTACATGAGGCGGTCGCCCATCATGGTCTGCGTCAGCTTCACGATCAGCTGCAGCAGGTCGGGAATGCCCTCGCCGGTGATGGCGCTGGTGGGGACCACGTTGACGAACTTGCGCGGGTCGGGGTTCTTCCAGTAGAGCGACACGTTGAGGCCCTGCTCGTTGAGCTGCAGGAACACCTGGCTGCTGCGCTGCTCGAACTCGGTCATCACAAACTCCTTCTGGCGCTTGAAGGCGTCGCGCACCGGCGAGTCGGGCACGCTCTTCCAGCCGTACAGGCGGTCCACCTGCACGGCAGGCGGGGGGGGGGCGGGCAGGAGCAGGGGGGCAGGGGGATGGGGATGCCATGCATGTTAACTTAATGAAGAAGGAGATGTAGGGGAGGGGGTTCCATGCATTTAGTTTAAGAAGGGTTGGTGTAGACAGGCAGGGGGATGGGGTGGGGGAAAGGAGGGAGAGCGGCAGGGGTCCATCACGTGTGATGAGGTGCAAGCAAATACTGCACACACGCAGCAGGAAACAAGCGCATCCTCTGCACATGCTACACGTGAGCTTGGCCGCCTCACCCCTGCACACACCCGCCGCTTCGCCGCCACCTTGCACCCCGCCTGGGGGCCACCCCGCCACCGCCACCGCCACCGCCACCGCCACCGCCCCACACCCAACCAGCCGCCTGCCTCCCCGCAGCAGCCGCACCGCACCTTGTTGAGCGCGATGACAAAGGGCGTCTTGCGCATCTTGAGCAGGTTGATGGACTCGATGGTCTGCTGCTCCAGGCCGTGCATGAGGTCCACAATCAGTACAGCCATGTCGCACAGGCCGCTGCGCGTCGTGTCGTGCGCACAGGACGAAAGGGACGGGAGGGAGGGGGAGGGTGAGAATAGCGAGGGAGAGAGGTAGAGGGAGCGTGTGAGGATGGAAGTGACCAGCCAAGCCGCAATCGTCCATCGCAGGCCAACCTCCCAGTACACAGAACCACAGAGGAGTCTGCAAACGCACACAGCCAGATCCTGCACAATCAGGGACGCAGCCGGCCAGCCAGCACGGCACGGCACGGCACGATGCTGCATCGATGCACGCACGCACGCACGCCGTGTTTGACACGCGCTCACACCTGCCGCGCTGGCGCAGGTTGGTGAAAGACTCGTGGCCGGGCGTGTCGATGACCAGCAGGCCGGGCAGCTTCATGTCAAAGGCGCGGCCGCCGCGCAGGGACTCGGTGCGTCGCTCCACCGCCTCGGCGGGCACGAAGGTGGCGCCGATTTGCTGCGTGATGCCGCCCGCCTCGCCGTCCTGTTCATGTATGTGTGTGTGTTAGAGATAACAAGGGAGAGTACTATGAAAGACTTGTGCGTGTGTGCGTGTGCAGGTGGCCCACGGCGGCAGCCAGGCGGGCGGGCAGTGCCTCCGGCACCGGCGTGTCCCCATAGATCCACGCCCAGTTGCTAGCCACCGCCGGCCGCACGTGGTCAAGCAGAGCCCGGGTGAGCGTCTTCCAGGGCTGCCGACCTGGCTGGGCAATCAGGGCCAGCATCTTAGCTTGCAGCGCAGTCAAGAACGCAGGCAGGTCGACGTGGTTCACCCCCCCGTCCTTGTACGGCAGGCAAGCAGTCCCCCGCTTCGGCAGCAGGATAGCGCTCCCGTGCGACCATAAACTAGCATCCTCTGCATGCAGGGAGTGCGCAGCAAACCGGTCCACGATGGCCGTCAGCTCCTGTAGTTGTGCTGGCGACGGGTTGAGGAAGCTGAAGTGGTAGGCAAGCTTTGCCGCCAGCACCTGCTTGGCAATGTGGACACGGCCAACCAGGGTGAGGGACAGGGCAGCCCACAAGCGTGCCACGTGGCTCATCCCCTTGGCACGCTTGTCGTACAGGGTCTTGGCCGCGGCCTCCGACGCCCACGAGAGTGGCACGCCCAGATGAATGACGGCATCCTGTGTGAAGGGCACCCCTGTGTGCGGGCAGGGCCCCGTCAGATGAGCCAGCTGGCCCAGGCCAATCGCCTTGCTCTTGGCGGGGTGGACACGGGCGTTAGAGGCGCGGCAGAAGAGCTCCACGGCCGCCATCGCCACCGGTCCATCCACGGCTGGGTCGCGCACGGTGAGTGCCGTGTCATCAGCATGGTGGCCAGCAGGTGGAGCTTTTTTGATGCAAGGAAGCCGCCTATCTACTTAGTTTGTGGTAACACCGTGCAGAGCAAAAGTTATAAGCCTTTGAAGTTGGGGGGTCTCGATGGGGGGGTCTGACCCCCGTGTGGCGGCACACCCAGATGCGTGACGGCGTCCGTGACAAAAGGCACCCCCGTGTGTGGACACGTGCCCGTGAGATGCGCAAACCTGCCCAGGCCAATGGCCCGGCTCTTGGCTGGGTGAACGCGGGCGTTGGAAGCACGGCAGAACAGCTGCACCGCCGCCATCAGCTTAGGCCCATCCACAGCGGGGTCGCGCGCCGTAAGCGTCGTGTCATCGGCATGGTGGCCGGCGGGCGGCGCCGGCGTGCCGTCAGGAAGGAGGGGCGTGTGAAGCGCGCCTTGCTCCACCTGCCGCCGCAGGTAGGACGTCAGCGGTTGCAGCTGGATGACCCACAGCGGCGGTGACGCTGTGCTGCCCTGCGGCAAGCCATTCAGCACTGGGAAGGGTCTGAGAGCATGCCGTTCACACACACGCGGGCAGAGCCGTTAGCAGTCAGCAAGCGGATCCAGCGCAGCATGCGTGGCCCAAACCCCAGGCCCTCCGCAGACGCATACAGCCACTGGCGATGCACCCGGTCATACGCCTTCTCAATGTCCAGGAAGTACAGCGCACCACCCTGGCGCGGCGCGCCGCCAGCGTCCACGTCCAGGCGCATCCACTCGATGAGGGCTTGGTGGTACAGCGCGTTGTCGCCAATCCAGCGGCCGGTGATGAACGCAGTCTGCAGCTCGTCCACAACGGCATCCAGTGCGGGCTGCAGGCGGTTGCTGATGGCCTTGGACACCATCTTGAAGTCGCAGTTGAGCAGCGTGATGGGCCGGTAGGATGCCAGCTCGGTGCGGTCCAGGCTTTTGCCCTTGTAGATGAGGGTGATAATGCCCTCGCGCCAGGACGTCGGCAGCACTGCCGCCATCTCGCCCCCATCTTGGGCGTCTGCAGCAGCAACAAAGGCGGCGGCGGCAGCGGCGCACAAGCGCGGACCCAGCAGCGCCCAGAACACCTTGTACACCTCGTACGGCACCCCGTCCGACCCAGGCGCTTTACCGTTGGCGGAGCTGGCCAGCGCTGCCATGAGTTCGGTAGCACTGAGGGCGCCGTCATCGTCATCAGCTCCCTCCACGGCAGCCTGCAGGTCTGCGGGAACCTTGCGGTCAATGGCGGCCAGGAGCTGCTGCTGCGCGTCAGAGCAGACGGGTTGCACACGGAAGAGGCCGGTGGCGCTGGTGCTGCTGTACATGGCCGTGGCTGCGGCAGAGATGGTGCTCCGCGTGTTGGGCCCCGTGAGCGCCACAGGCGCCGGCTGTCCCGGCACCTTCAGGTGCGTGATGGGCTCCTGAGCGCCGGCAGTGGGCTCGTCAGCCTGCCGATGGAACCAGCTGGTGCCGCGCTCCCCATGTTCCTCCATCAGGGCGGCCCGGGCATTGTGGCTGGCGGCCGCGGAGGCCGCCTGTTGTTCACGCACCGCCAGGTTGGCCATGGCCGCGGCTTGACGCTGCGCCGCACTGGCGCCGGGCTGGTCTGCCAAGGTGGCGGCCAGGTCGGCAGCCAGCACAACGTCATGAAGCCCATCCCGTGCCTGCCGAGCGTGCCGGCGATGGATGTCGGTGGCGGCCTCACGCAAGAAGCCCTTGTCCGCCTCCCACAGCACGGTTGCGTCAGCACCTGCACTGGTGGCGGGATGAGCGGCAACGTGCGCTTCCAGGCGCTGCTTCAGCTCCGCACACAGCACAGGGTGAAACAGCAGGTAGGTGGGGAAGCGCCACTGCTCCCGGTGCGCACTCTTTTTTTTTTTATACTTCTTCCTTACAGAGTTGGACGGAGGCAGACGCACTGCCCCCCTGCTGCTGGGCATGTAGCCCCAACACAGCCTGGACCCGAAGACCAGAACCCTGACAGGGCCAAAAGGAAAAGGAAAGAAAAAAGAAAGAGAAAAAAAAACCTGAGGGCGCGCACGCACAGGCGCCGCCTCTCCAACACCTAAACGGCGCGGCAGCAGGTGCCTATGGCTCCTCAGAGCCTACCCAACTGCCCATAAACGCCGAGCCCGACCACGGCCACAGCAAGCCGCGCGGCTACCCCCTAACCGCCACAGAACCCACGACCTGCACACGCCTCAGCCCTCAGCAGGGCTGCTAAAAGGGGCAAACCTAGACACCGCACCGCTCCAAACCAAGCGGTTAAAAACCGCTCTACACCCCACGCGGCAGCACCGCACAACACCACAGGTGGCAGCAACGCGCACCCCTCTCCCTCCTACCCAGCAGAACAAACAAAGACAGACAACAGAGCTCTCCAGTTGCCAGGCCCAGAGCTCCTCTTGGTAAACTTGAAACTTGGCCAGAGCTCTCCAGTTGGCGGGCCCAGAGCTCCTCTTGATAAACTTGACACTTGTCCAGAGCTCTCCAGTTGGCGGGCCCAGAGCTCCAATCCTACACCCCTGAAAACTCCCTGTACCGCCTCCACCTTAGGGCGCCTGCACAGGTGATGAGAACGTCAGCTTCAGGCGCAGCTGCGGCGACCCACCGTCCACTTGATCCACTTCACAAAGGGCCCCACTCGCCGACCAGATAGCTACAAAACGCTCCAGCTTGGCGGCTTTCAACTGCGCAGTGAGCAGCTGAGTGGGAAGAGCCGACAGGGTTTCCGGTGTAAGTGTAGCAGCAGTGAACCGCAGTTGCATGACCCTTCGCAGCTCTGTGATCACCTCCCTGACCACGTACACCGACGTCTGCTGGGCCGGCTCACGAGACCAGTACGCACTCCAGATGGCGTTCAGGAACGTGGCCCGCAACGTGCTCCACAACAGGGCGCCCGCCCCTTGTGGGCTTGAAGCCCAGATGCCCATGTCGTCCCCCAGCATGAAGGCCGCATTGGAGACAGGCGGAGGCACCGCCTGTGGCGCGATGTGGGCCCACAGCTGCTGCAGCCATGTCCGCGCCTGTGTGTAGGCGGGGCACTCCAGGAAGACGTGCGTCAGGCTTGCCCACGCCCGCGGGCCAGGCGGCCCGCAGGCGTGGTAAGGGCAATACGGCCCCAGACCCCGGCGCCCTGCAGCAGATGCCCGTGGAAAGATGCCCTTGCCCACCCTTCAATCCTGTAAGGATGAATCCTCAAAAAAAAAAAAAACCCTGTACAAACCACACGGCAGGTAGGCATGCTGTAGCCGGTAGACCAGCACCTTGGCTCCCCGACTGGCGTGGCTGTCCCACAGCCGCTGCCACGTGCGGTGCAGCGCGCCCGCATCCGGTGGTGGTGTTGCTGGCGTTGGTACGGCAGGGATGGCCCCCGCAGCGGCAGCCGCGGGCGGGCCAGTGCTGGGCCCCGCCCCTGTAGCTACAGCTCCTGCTGCGGCCTGCGCCAGGAGCCTTGATGATCGCCGCTGCCCCTCGCTGGACGGCTGGGAGGCAGACCCGTACCCCTGCAGTTCCCTGGCTGGCGTGTTCTGCTGCTGTGCCGCAGCCGAAGTGCGGTGGAGCCAGGGCTCCAGGGCCACCGGGTTGTTGCGGAAGTGCTGCGCCTGAGACGCCGTCAGCTGGGTAGCTGCGCGCTGCCACTCCGCTTCCTTCTCAGCCAGCCGTGACGTTGCTGCCGGCGGGCTGGCCGAGCCACCTGGCTGTGCGGCTGTTGCTGCGACTGCTTCCGGGCTGGGCATGGCTGCCGGGCGCGTGGGGGCAGGTGGTGCTGCGGGGTTGGCCCTGGTGACGGCCCGCCGCACCTCACGCACGGTGTAGTCCGCCAGGCTGATCCCCGCCACCCGACAGTGCTCAGGGTGGGCCACTACCTCCGCTGCCGGCGCCAAGAACGACGGCACCCGCGGCCAAGCAGCCCCCCGTTCATGCGGAGCCGCCGCATCATAAGCTGCACGCTCATCAAGAGTCCACAGATGCCGTGGCTTGCGGGTCGGCAGCACGCAGGCAGGCGGCCACAACGCACTAACAGCTGGGGGGGCCATACCTGGGCTGGGCCGCATCAGCCGCCCGCTGTAGTGGACGTAGGACACGGCACCCACGGCGTCAACCACCCAGAGCTGGTCCAAGCTAACGCGCCACTCCGGTGGGTTGGTATGTGGCGGCTGGGCGAGGACAGGTGGCTGCTGCTGCTCCACACCGGCCTGCCGCAGGTGGCCCACGGCGGCAGCCAGGCGGGCGGGCAGTGCCTCCGGCACCGGCGTGTCCCCATAGATCCACGCCCAGTTGCTAGCCACCGCCGGCCGCACGTGGTCAAGCAGAGCCCGGGTGAGCGTCTTCCAGGGCTGCCGACCTGGCTGGGCAATCAGGGCCAGCATCTTAGCTTGCAGCGCAGTCAAGAACGCAGGCAGGTCGACGTGGTTCACCCCCCCCGTCCTTGTACGGCAGGCAAGCAGTCCCCCCGCTTCGGCAGCAGGATAGCGCTCCCGTGCGACCATAAACTAGCATCCTCTGCATGCAGGGAGTGCGCAGCAAACCGGTCCACGATGGCCGTCAGCTCCTGTAGTTGTGCTGGCGACGGGTTGAGGAAGCTGAAGTGGTAGGCAAGCTTTGCCGCCAGCACCTGCTTGGCAATGTGGACACGGCCAACCAGGGTGAGGGACAGGGCAGCCCACAAGCGTGCCACGTGGCTCATCCCCTTGGCACGCTTGTCGTACAGGGTCTTGGCCGCGGCCTCCGACGCCCACGAGAGTGGCACGCCCAGATGAATGACGGCATCCTGTGTGAAGGGCACCCCTGTGTGCGGGCAGGGCCCCGTCAGATGAGCCAGCTGGCCCAGGCCAATCGCCTTGCTCTTGGCGGGGTGGACACGGGCGTTAGAGGCGCGGCAGAAGAGCTCCACGGCCGCCATCGCCACCGGTCCATCCACGGCTGGGTCGCGCACGGTGAGTGCCGTGTCATCAGCATGGTGGCCAGCAGGTGGAGCTTTTTTGATGCAAGGAAGCCGCCTATCTACTTAGTTTGTGGTAACACCGTGCAGAGCAAAAGTTATAAGCCTTTGAAGTTGGGGGGTCTCGATGGGGGGGTCTGACCCCCGTGTGGCGGCACACCCAGATGCGTGACGGCGTCCGTGACAAAAGGCACCCCCGTGTGTGGACACGTGCCCGTGAGATGCGCAAAACCTGCCCAGGCCAATGGCCCGGCTCTTGGCTGGGTGAACGCGGGCGTTGGAAGCACGGCAGAACAGCTGCACCGCCGCCATCAGCTTAGGCCCATCCACAGCGGGGTCGCGCGCCGTAAGCGTCGTGTCATCGGCATGGTGGCCGGCGGGCGGCGCCGGCGTGCCGTCAGGAAGGAGGGGCGTGTGAAGCGCGCCTTGCTCCACCTGCCGCCGCAGGTAGGACGTCAGCGGTTGCAGCTGGATGACCCACAGCGGCGGTGACGCTGTGCTGCCCTGCGGCAAGCCATTCAGCACTGGGAAGGGTCTGAGAGCATGCCGTTCACACACACGCGGGCAGAGCCGTTAGCAGTCAGCAAGCGGATCCAGCGCAGCATGCGTGGCCCAAACCCCAGGCCCTCCGCAGACGCATACAGCCACTGGCGATGCACCCGGTCATACGCCTTCTCAATGTCCAGGAAGTACAGCGCACCACCCTGGCGCGGCGCGCCGCCAGCGTCCACGTCCAGGCGCATCCACTCGATGAGGGCTTGGTGGTACAGCGCGTTGTCGCCAATCCAAGCGGCCGGTGATGAACGCAGTCTGCAGCTCGTCCACAACGGCATCCAGTGCGGGCTGCAGGCGGTTGCTGATGGCCTTGGACACCATCTTGAAGTCGCAGTTGAGCAGCGTGATGGGCCGGTAGGATGCCAGCTCGGTGCGGTCCAGGCTTTTGCCCTTGTAGATGAGGGTGATAATGCCCTCGCGCCAGGACGTCGGCAGCACTGCCGCCATCTCGCCCCCATCTTGGGCGTCTGCAGCAGCAACAAAGGCGGCGGCGGCAGCGGCGCACAAGCGCGGACCCAGCAGCGCCCAGAACACCTTGTACACCTCGTACGGCACCCCGTCCGACCCAGGCGCTTTACCGTTGGCGGAGCTGGCCAGCGCTGCCATGAGTTCGGTAGCACTGAGGGCGCCGTCATCGTCATCAGCTCCCTCCACGGCAGCCTGCAGGTCTGCGGGAACCTTGCGGTCAATGGCGGCCAGGAGCTGCTGCTGCGCGTCAGAGCAGACGGGTTGCACACGGAAGAGGCCGGTGGCGCTGGTGCTGCTGTAACATGGCCGTGGCTGCGGCAGAGATGGTGCTTCGCGTGTTGGGCCCCGTGAGCGCCACAGGCGCCGGCTGTCCCGGCACCTTCAGGTGCGTGATGGGCTCCTGAGCGCCGGCAGTGGGCTCGTCAGCCTGCCGATGGGAACCAGCTGGTGCCCGCGCTCCCCATGTTCCTCCATCAGGGCGGCCCGGGCATTGTGGCTGGCGGACGCGGAGGCCGCCTGTTGTTCACGCACCGCCAGGTTGGCCATGGCCGCGGCTTGACGCTGCGCCGCACTGGCGCCGGGCTGGTCTGCCAAGGTGGCGGCCAGGTCGGCAGCCAGCACAACGTCATGAAGCCCATCCCGTGCCTGCCGAGCGTGCCGGCGATGGATGTCGGTGGCGGCCTCACGCAAGAAGCCCTTGTCCGCCTCCCACAGCACGGTTGCGTCAGCACCTGCACTGGTGGCGGGATGAGGCGGCAACGTGCGCTTCCAGGCGCTGCTTCAGCTCCGCACACAGCACAGGGTGAAACAGCAGGTAGGTGGGGAAGCGCCACTGCTCCCGGTGCGCACTCTTTTTTTTTTTATACTTCTTCCTTACAGAGTTGGACGGAGGCAGACGCACTGCCCCCTGCTGCTGGGCATGTAGCCCCAACACAGCCTGGACCCGAAGACCAGAACCCTGACAGGGCCAAAAGGAAAAGGAAAGAAAAAGAAAGAGAAAAAAAAACCTGAGGGCGCTGCACGCACAGGCGCCGCCTCTCCAACACCTAAACGGCGCGGCAGCAGGTGCCTATGGCTCCTCAGAGCCTACCCAACTGCCCATAAACGCCGAGCCCGACCACGGCCACAGCAAGCCGCGCGGCTACCCCCTACCGCCACAGAACCCCACGACCTGCACACGCCTCAGCCCTCAGCAGGGCTGCTAAAAGGGGCAAACCTAGACACCGCACCGCTCCAAACCAAGCGGTTAAAAACCGCTCTACAACCCCACGCGGCAGCACCGCACAACACCACAGGTGGCAGCAACGCGCACCCCTCTCCCTCCTACCCAGCAGAACAAACAAAGACAGACAACAGAGCTCTCCAGTTGCCAGGCCCAGAGCTCCTCTTGGTAAACTTGAAACTTGGCCAGAGCTCTCCAGTGGCGGGCCCAGAGCTCCTCTTGATAAACTTGACACTTGTCCAGAGCTCTCCAGTTGGCGGGCCCAGAGCTCCAATCCTACACCCCTGAAAACTCCCTGTACCGCCTCCACCTTAGGGCGCCTGCACAGGTGATGAGAACGTCAGCTCAGGCGCAGCCTGCGGCGACCCACCGTCCACTTGATCCACTTCACAAAGGGCCCCACTCGCCGACCAGATAGCTACAAAACGCTCCAGCTTGGCGGCTTTCAACTGCGCAGTGAGCAGCTGAGTGGAAGAGCCGACAGGGTTTCCGGTGTAAGTGTAGCAGCAGTGAACCGCCAGTTGCATGACCCTTCGCAGCTTCTGTGATCACCTCCCTGACCACGTACACCGACGTCTGCTGGGCCGGCTCACGAGACCAGTACGCACTCCAGATGGCGTTCAGGAACGTGGCCCGCAACGTGCTCCACAACAGGGCGCCCGCCCCTTGTGGGCTTGAAGCCCAGATGCCCATGTCGTCCCCCCAGCATGAAGGCCGCATTGGAGACAGGCGGAGGCACCGCCTGTGGCGCGATGTGGGCCCACAGCTGCTGCAGCCATGTCCCGCGCCTGTGTGTAGGCGGGGCACTCCAGGAAGACGTGCGTCAGGCTTGCCCACGCCCGCGGGCCAGGCGGCCCGCAGGCGTGGTAAGGGCAATACGGCCCCAGACCCCGGCGCCCTGCAGCAGATGCCCGTGGAAAGATGCCCTTGCCCACCCTGTACAAACCACACGGCAGGTAGGCATGCGGTAGCCGGTAGACCAGCACCTTGGCTCCCCGACTGGCGTGGCTGTCCCACAGCCGCTGCCACGTGCGGTGCAGCGCGCCCGCATCCGGTGGTGGTGTTGCTGGCGTTGGTACGGCAGGGATGGCCCCCGCAGGCGGCAGCCGCGGGCGGGCCAGTGCTGGGCCCCGCCCCTGTAGCTACAGCTCCTGCTGCGGCCTGCGCCAGGAGCCTTGATGATCGCCGCTGCCCCTCGCTGGACGGCTGGGAGGCAGACCCGTACCCCTGCAGTTCCCTGGCTGGCGTGTTTCTGCTGCTGTGCCGCAGCCGAAGTGCGGTGGAGCCAGGCTCCAGGGCCACCGGGTTGTTGCGGAAGTGCTGCGCCTGAGACGCCGTCATCTGGGTAGCTGCGCGCTGCCACTCCGCTTCCTTCTCAGCCAGCCGTGACGTTGCTGCGGCGGGCTGGCCGAGCCACCTGGCTGTGCGGCTGCTGCTGCGACTGCTTCCGGGCTGGGCATGGCTGCCGGGCGCGTGGGGGCAGGTGGTGCTGCGGGGTTGGCCCTGGTGACGGCCCGCCGCACCTCACGCACGGTGTAGTCCGCCAGGCTGATCCCCGCCACCCGACAGTGCTCAGGGTGGCCACTACCACTCCGCTGCCGGCGCCAAGAACGACGGCACCCGCGGCCAGCACCCCCGTTCATGCGGAGCCGCCGCATCATAAGCTGCACGCTCATCAAGAGTCCACAGATGCCGTGGCTTGCGGGTCGGCAGCACGACAGGCCGGCGGCACAACGCACTAACAGCTGGGGGGGCCATACCTGGGTGGGCGCATCAGCCGCCTCGCTGTAGTGGACTAGGAACACGGCACCCACGGCGTCAACCACCCAGAGCTGGTTCCAAGCTAACGCGCCACTCCGGTGGGTTGGTAATGTGGCGGCTGGGCGAGGACAGTGGCTGCGTGCTAGCTCCACACACCGGCCTGCCGCAGGTGGCCCACGGCGGAAGCCAGGCGGGCGGGCAGTGCCTCCGCAGCCAAGGCGTGTCCCCATAGATCCACGACCCATTGCTAGCCACACCGGCCGCTCGCGTGTCCGCAGAGCCCGGTTGAGCGTCTTCCAGGGCTGCCGACCTGGCTGGGCAATCAGGGCCAGCATCTTAGCTTGCAGCGCAGTCAAGAACGCAGGCAGGTCGACGTGGTTCACCCCCCCGTCCTTGTACGGCAGGCAAGCAGTCCCCCGCTTCGGCAGCATGATAGCGCTCCCGTGCGACCATAAACTAGCATCCTCTGCATGCAGGGAGTGCGCAGCAAACCGG